>LZPO01017775.1:30244-47460 GCA_001675575.1 Neotoma lepida | reverse complement strand
GCTAACAGAGAGTGGGACCAGCTCAAGGGAAAAAAAGTATGCTGTAGTCCACAGAGTTGAAAGGACTTGGAGATCTGAAGAGCGTTTTGACATCAGACATGGAGATGCAGAGTTTGGAGTTTGCTCAGCTNGTTTTGGGTCTTGCTTTGGTCCAGTATTTCCTCAATATGCTCCCTTCCCTAAACTTTGGAATGGTAATGTATATCCTGTGCCATTATATGTTGGAAGTATGTGATCTGNTTTTTGATTTTTATTTTATACGGGATTACAATTAAGAGATTGCATGAATCTCAGAAGAGACTTTGAACTTTGGACTTTTAANTATGGTTAAGATTGTGATCTACTATGGGGATTTCTGAAATTGGACTGAGTGCATTTTTGCACTATAAAATGGCTACAAGCCTTTGGGGGCCAGAAAGTAGAATGTGGTGGTTTAAAAGAAAAGACCCCAAAAGGGAGTGACACTATTAGGAGGTGTAGCTTTGTTGGAGTGGATATGGACTTATTAGAGGAAGTGTGTCACTGTGAGAGTGGACTTTGAGGTCTCCTATGCTCAAGACATTGCCCAATGTGTGAGTCTACTTCCTGCTGCCTGCATATCAACATGTAGCAGCTCCTTCTCCAGCACCATGCCTCCCTGCATGCTGCCATGCTCCCAGCCATGATGATAATGGACAATACCTTTGAAACTGTAAGCTGCCACGTCAATTAAATGTTTTCCTTTATGAGTTGCAGTGGTCATGATGTGTCTTAACAGCAATAAAAACCCTAAGACAGGAAGAAGGAGAGGGAAAAAGAAAGAAAAGGCAATGATAATAGCATAACTATGAGAAAATGTGCCACAGAGGGGTGAATTCTGGGCCTCAGCAGCCACTGTAGCATGATGACTGGTGGCAATACAGATAAGCAGTGGCCTTATTGGGATATGATTTCCTATCTAAGGTTGTATTTTTTTTTCTTCCATTTAGGCCAAATTCCTACTGTTTTTTTTTTCCAAGTCAGTTTGCTTTACCACATTAGAATACTCCTAAATTATTTTACTTTTCTAGAGGTCTGTTTCCAAATATTTAAGACATTCCCCTAGGTGGTATTCTCAACTTCTCAGAAATGATTAACAGATTTGACAGCCAAACCTGGAGCATTGGGAAGGGCTAATCTGTTGAGAATTTTATTTCTGANGTCTTATCCAAATCTTTTTTTTCCCTGTTGGTGCTGAAGGGCGTTTCTGCCTTTACTTCCTTATCTTCCTTTGTCTCGCCTTCATTTCCTCATAGCTATTCACTCTGAGGAAACTCTACCTGATGAGAAATTATATTTACTGTCCTCAAAATAGAAAACAAAAAGTACAGTATTCTAGCAATTGACCATCACTCAGNCCTCCACACTGCACGATGCAGAGAGTCAGCAAAGGGTTGATCCCAGAAGCTCTGGTACATGGCTCAAAGTGAGATCACTGAAAAAGGTGCACAACAAATACTCGGACTCACATCTCAGCAAGTGAAAAATACCNNGAGACAACTATAAAAATCTAAGAGGATTTATAATGAAAATTTTGACGCTTCATGAGAAGCNTTGTGATCATATTCAACTCCCACTACCCTCTCTCTTACTCTTCTCCCACTTCCACTGACCTGTTCTTACTCTCAACTAGTGTCCTTCCTACTGTCATGTCTTTTTTTGTGTGTTCTCTTTCAGGGCTTGTGCAGGTAGCCATAGCTGCCGTGGGTTCACAAGTGCAATGGCCATGTTGTATTCAGAATTCAGTGTTTTTTAGCACTCCATCTCATCCTCCTGTGCTCATGACCTTCCTTCCTTTTCCTGTGTAATGTTACAGGGAAATCTCTTTTTAACATCCCAAGAAATCAATGAGGCTTCATATTTGTGAGTTCAAAGCTCTTTCTTTCTAAAACTCTATTATATACTGAATTGTAACAGCTTGTAAATTGGTAATTAACAAACAGTTAAACCTGGAGAATTCCTTCCAGATATGGATGTCAGAAATGCTTCTGTCTTTTGGGGTTGAATATGTGGAAAAAAATCTCTTATTGATCTCAAGTCCTGCTTTTTAGGCCTAGCTGCATTATCATTTTTAGATGTGAGCACAGATACCAGAAGACTTAATAGTTCTACTTGTTGAAAATANTAATGATCTATATAAATGNTTGCACTTTCTGTGTGTGCTTACTCCATTGCTGAGAGAAAGATACAANTGGAGAATTTCGTGGTTTTTCTTTGTCTTCCTCTGTCTGAGGAATTTGCATTCTTATCTGAGGTCTTCCACAACTACATCCTCTGTGACACCTGACAGATCTGCCCCTTCAGCTCTGGCCCACACCTATGACAACTGTCAGAAATTTCAGAAACTCCCAATTTATTAATTTTCTACCAAACCCTGCTCACATCTCTCCATATCTTAGATTTATTCTCCACTATCCAGACAGATATAAACAAATGAAGTATCACTGCTTCCTCAGAATTGTTGGATATATGATAATGTCCATGCTTTATGATTCCTGGACAATTTTTGAAGAGAATGAATACAGTAGAAAAGATCTAAATGTCTGCCTTACAGAATCTTTGGATTTATGTGACAGTCAAAATTTTCTGCAGACTTTTGATAGTTTTCTAAGAAGTATAAATAATTCAGTGTAACCTATTACCACACTAGAAATCTCAACCTCAAGTGTGTTGTGTTTTTGGGGACCCTGGGTTGTGTTGTTTCACTCCTGAACAAAGTGCAGGTCTGTTTGCATTTTACTAGCTTTTTCCGAATGTCTGCTTTCTGCTCTGGGGTCTATTCCAAATACTTCTCTACATCCAGCTGTCATGTCACAGCTATCTTCTATGAGCTTCTCAGTCTTTGCTTTTCCTTCATGAACTTGACAGTTTGATGAGCAGTGGTCAGTTTGGGTTTAATACTTTTGAGTATGCTGCAGTATTGAATATCTATCTGAAAGAACATCTTTGTCTGGTTAATATGAGGTCTGCTGGGCCTGGAAAACCTCTGTTTTTCCATTTCCATACTCTATAACAAATACACTTTTATATTTAAAANATCGTCAATATTCTAACAAGCTTTGTTTATTTCTGTCTCTGTTTTATAATTCTCTAACACNTAGCACTTTATTCCATGGAAGGGGAAAAATAAACATTTGAATCTCTTCCTAGANTCTAACATAATCCAAAGTCAATTTTGCAACAAATATTTGCTCAATTTCAAAATAGAAGCAACTGGGCACTGACAGCCTCACACAGAACATTTACACCAATACACCAAAAGTTGTCACTTCTTTGAGCTATTCTTACCCTCAGTAGATTCCCTAGAACTTATGTAAGCTAACTTATAGGGATGGCCTTTCTAATACTAATCAATCAAAAAAGCAATCATAATAGCCATCTATTTTTATATAGAAAATCATATGCAATAACTTTATGTGAAGTTTTAAAAAATGCCAACAAAACATGTAATATATTTGAAATAGAAATTATATATATATATATATATAAAGAAATTATATATACTGATTTACTTTAGTAAAAAAATATTAGTGTTGGGTGTCAGGAGCCCTGTGACTCTTTTGGGAAGCAAGGCCTGAGAATAGCACAAGTGGCTCTCCTTGTGACAAGACCCAGGAGACCCTGACCCACTTGGCAAAGACCTGTGGACAGTTCACTGCATAATTCTAGGCATGACCCTGGGAGCATATGTGCTTTCACTATGCTAGCCATACTGCTGGCCTAAATGAGTTACAGTAGGTCATGAAGTTTAATATTACATATTTGCATAACTGTTCTGGAAAGAATGATTTTAACCACTAGAGTCTCTGAGAAATGTTAATAAGTAGATGATATCAGGAGTTAATGGCAACAGTCTAGGAACAGGGAATAAAGTAGAAGCATAGAAACCCACAGTGCCCTCATTTCTAATAACTGTGCCAATATCCCAAGAACTTAAGGGAGATGTATAAGAACAAGGGACAAACAGTGCCAACTNTTAAGAGTAAGTNTCCATTATGTTGTCTATAGGATAAATGGAAAAACTTGGCACATCCCCAGAGGAGACAGAGTAGTACAGAATGTAGCATGGATTGATCCAGCTTTGGCTGGTGAGATGATCATGAGAACACAGACCCTACCAGATGTAAATATTAACCCCAAGAGAAAACTTTCTCACCCTGCATGAANGCTGTAACTGCATATGCACACCCTGTTCTACCTTGGAGGTGTGCCTAGTTAGAAAAGTTCCTTTGTAGCTCTGTAGACTGCTTATGCTTCTAACAGTAGAGTTATAGATCAAAACGGTAATGGCTCCCAGTGGGAGAGTTGGGGGAAGGAGAGGAAAGAGGAAAGGAACAAACTGGTAATTATTGTAACCATTTCTAGAAACTTAGGGAGTAAAAACTGATTGTAAAATTGTTCATGCATAGGGCCACTTGTTTGAATGACAACAAGTGGTCACAATTTCTTCATAATGCCAACTTCATACATCTGTCTGAGGTCATTGAACTCATCTGGGTTCTAGCAGTTGGGAACTTGTGAGATTTCCCCTTTCTATGTTATCACATCTGTTGATGTCATTGTTCTGGTCTTATTTAGACAGCTAGGTTGAGACTTATAGATGTAGATTTCCTGACATTTCTAGCAGATACAGTCTCACAACAGAGTTTCTGTTTCTCTGGCTCTTACAATCATTCCTCCCCCTTGTTGGTAATGTTCTCTAAGCCTTAGGTGCAAGAGTCCTACTGTAGANGCATCAGTCGGATTAGATCTGGAAATCATATACATGCAAGTAACATTATATTGACAGAATAGGCTGAATTTATATATGTAATAATATATCAAAAATATCAACAATTAGAGAAACAGAGGCCATGAATTTGAGAGAGGGTANGCTAGATGGTGTACCTAGGAAGGACTGAAGGGAGGAAAGAGAATGAGGAAATGATGTAATTGCATTTTAATTTCAAAAATTAAAAAAATATAATAGTATAAAAGATAATTCTGTAAAATTGCTAAAACTCCCCATTGTTGGTGGAACATTTATAAGCAAGGATGATTATCTGTGAAATCTATCTGTGGTGGTTTGAACGAGAATGCCCCCATGGGCTCATATGTTTGCAAGCTTAATCCCCAGTTGATGAGCAGTTTGAAAAGGATTAGAAGATGTGGCCTTGTTGGAGGAGGTATGTCACTGGGGGTGGGCTCTGAAAATTTAAAAGACCATGCTAGGTCTAGTCTCATCTATCTATCTATCTATCTATCTATCTATCTATCTATCTATCTATCTATCTATCTATCTATGTCTACCTGCTGCCTTTGGATCAGGATGCAAAGGTCTCAGGTATTTCTCCACCACCATACCTGCCTTCATGCTTCCCACATGATAATGGACTAACCTTTTGAAACTGTAGGCTTCAATTGAATGCTTTCTTTTAGAAGGGTTGTCTTAATCTTGGTGAATCTGCATGACAATAGAACAGTGACTAAGAAAATATTTAAAGTTAAAATGTTCATTGTATCAGCCCCTTCCCCCTTAGTTTTGACTCAAGGTTGAATTACGTTCAGTTGTGTTCAACTTATACACTTTCTGAGCTGCTACGGCAGAACAGAATGTTTGCAAACAAGGCTTATACCTAACAGAAATAAGGTCAAATAATGGGAACACAAAAATTCATGCTCACAGTTATAGTCTTGTCACATTTTGACAAATTCCTCAAAATAATGTCCAGTTATGTCTTCTTGTATCTTTGAATATTTGTGTGATTGCTGTAACATCAAATCATTATGTTTCTAAACCTGGAGGGAGTGTTAATTGTACAAAAGAGATGTCAGTTTAGGACTACGTGGCATTTGCTTTGCTGCTGGAGTTTATTTCTCTCTGGTGGTATGAGGGATGGACAAGAGCTTAGGGCATTTGAATACAGTTGCTGGCTGTGTGGGAAGGACTAGGAAATGTGGTATTGCTGAAGGAAGTATGTCATTGAGGGTGAGCTTTGAGGTTTCCAAAGATTTGTACCATTTCTAGTATGCTATCTCTCTCTGTATCTGTCTCTTTCTGTCTCTCTTTCTCTGTCTCTGTCTCTCTCTCGCTCTTTCTCTTTATGTTTATGTGTGTGTGTGTATGTGTGTGTGTGTGTATGTGTGTGTGTGTGTGCACATGAGATACTCATTTGTACTGATAATACTCATCTGCTGCAGTAGCTAGTGGCTGAGATGGCAGCAATGTCCTATGCTGATCTGTAGCTGGGATATGCCTCAAAAGTAGGAAGAGGCTGAAGAAAGAGGGAGCCAAGTTTGTCTGANGCCAAAGGCAGGTTTCCTTAATTTCACTGCTCTAATCTCAGCTCCAAATGGATTGTACAAACCATGCAGACCTCTGTCAAGTCTCTGAAAAAGTGATTATTTCTTCCTAAATGCACATACTAATTCCAACAATGAAAGTTGTATTAAACATTTAAAATACAGATGTCAAACACTTGATAATCATATATGGCTACACCTTAATGTAATCTCCAGCAATTGAATCATCAAATAGCACCAAATAAAATGGTGTACCTTATAATATATCTGTCTTTTACAGTGTTGTCCTTTTGATAGGGATACAAGCCTTCAAAACCAGTTCCGCACTGTACACTGAGTGGCCACATGGTGTCAGGAGCTACATGCTGCTGCAGTACACTGAGTGACCACGTGGTGTCAGGAGCTACATGCTGCTGCAGTACACTGAGTGGCCACGTGGTGTCAGGAGCTACATGCTGCTGCAGTACACTGAGTGGCCACGTGGTGTCAGGAGCTACATGCTGCTCCTAACAGAGGGACCAGTTTTGAGTACAGAAAGGAAACAAAAAATGCTATTAAAGTCTTGTTTTTTAAATTTCCTCCAACTTTGATTCTTCATTGAATACTTTAATACANCTCCAAAAGTCATGATAAAAGTTTCTGTCACTAGTCACTAGAGCTGTTCCTCTATTTTTAGTGTTAAAAATTGTTGATAAATTACTGTAACATGTTAATTTGAACTTTGTGATGATCTCTTCCAGCTGTTTAACTAAATTATGTCCTCTCAAGATACGTGGTATATAACTCCATCATTATAGATTTGGTCTGTAAGGAACAGAGTATAGTAGAAAAAGGAGTGAGAAAGGTTTGAGTTCAAATCCCTGCTGGGTCACTCTTTGTCTGTAATATCCTATATAAAAGACCTATTCTATCTAAGCCCTGGCATCTAAGAGGGATACAAACTTTGCAGTATAACAGAAAAGGAAGGAAAATGTATGTCAGTTTAAGGCACTGAATATGATCAAAGTACATTATATAGGTATGATATATTATTTCACATAATTATAGACAGTAAGAAGATGGAAGATATACAGAAAGAAAAAGGTAGGGAGGAAGAGAGGAAGGAAGGAAGGAAGAAAAAAGGAAGGAAGGAAGGAAGGAAGGAAGGAAGAAAGAAGGAAGGAAGGAAGGAAGGAAGGAAGGAAAATTTGTCCTAATTCATAGCCGTAGTTCCATCTGGGTCACCACTCTCTCAGTCCCCTTTCCTGACACACTTGAGGAATGATGCCATCTAACTCTAAAACCCTGAACCTGTCTCTTATACACATCTAGATGTGTATAAGAGACAGGCCCTGAGAGGCGAGGCTCTGCCAGTGTAGATACCTCTTATTTCCCTGAAAATTCAGAATCATGATTCAGTTAACACTTGATAGAAGCCACAATTAAGAGTTCAGTGAAAGTTCAAAATTTTAACATGTGAAAATTCTCAGCTTATCCCTGCAATTATGAAGAAAGTGTTTGGACATTATCCATGTAGTTTATCTCTTTCCTTATGTCAGAAGAAAGAACGAGAGTGAGAGCAAGAGCCAGAGAGAGGGAGAGAGAGAGAGAGAGAGAGAGAGAGAGAGAGAGAGAGAGAGAGAGAGAGAGAGAGAGAGAGAGAGAGAGAGAGAAAACTTTGGTCTTTGGTCATGTTCACTTCTCATTATCCACTTTTAACCATTTTTCTCTTTTGCTGAACACTGTCTTTACACCAAAGCTCCCTTCTACACTTTTGAAGAGAAAAGTGAGACCTTTGCTTAGAATAGAAACTCTACTACCCACAGCTTATTTACTATGCATATTAAGAGTAGTATAAAGTATCTGACCCTTGACCCCAGAATTCATTTTCAGCATAATTGTATAAAATTTAGGCTAATAGTAAAAGTGGACTCAAAACCAGCTGGCTTCTTTTGGTCTGTCTGAGACAACAGTGTACAAATGTACAAAATGTAACAGTTTGCTTACATTAGAATTACAACTCTGAGGAAGTCATGATCCTGCTAGAAAAACAGACTTATGCACATTGTGTTCATGAAGCATAAAACTCTTATTGGTATTATTCCTTTAAATCAAGAAAACACTGACTCAATAAACATTTTTACTTTTAAAAATGTGTAGTTTTGTTTTTTTTTCTAGAAGAGATAAAAACACTAGGGAGGAAGGGAACACAGTATATTTTGGAACTGGCTAAACCTTAATCCAGTTCTACTGGTTAAATCAGATCTTGTCTGTATTTAGTGATTTCTGCAGAGTTATAAGATGTTGTCCTAACTAAGAAAACGTAGAACTCCTCAAGATACAGGGAGATATAATTTTGAGTGTTGTGTTGAGCAGTTCAGGAGATGGGTCACGGAGATAGATTTGGGGAGGTTGTGAGAATTCAAGTGCCTTTTGAGGGAGAATCTACATGTGGTCTTGAAGCCCTGCAGACTGGCTTCCATGAGGATTTGACTATTGTCTTACAGCATGGGTATAGGAAGGTCTTCAGTAGCTGAGATATTTATATTAAAACACTTTTGTTATTATTGAAAAACCAACTTTAACTGGAGGCACTGTATTTTGCCTGTAGCCATATGAAAACACTTATTTACCATGTTGTTTGTTGATAAGAAACAACTGTAATGAATTCCAACTGGCTCTGTTCAGTATTAGAGTACCAGAAAGGAGTCATGTTGATTCTCAACAGAATGCTATAAGGCAGTAGTCTTCTGTCAATAGAGAAGGTCTATGGGCAGAAAACAGCATGAAATATTAGAGTCCTCTTTTGTGAGGTTTTACAATGTTGAGGNGAAGGGTCCTAAAACAGAAATGAAAGTTTAGAGGCTTTTTCTCTCTNTGCTTATGAATAATAAAATAGCAAAATTACTAAAAGCTTATAGCAATAGAGCAAATAGGATCAATTATTGTCACTAATTTAATGACAGATGGTGCTTGCTGAACATTTTGGAATAATTGCTAGGTTTCTAGTTTGATTGGTGTCATGATCAAGAAGAGAAAGCAGTAGATTCTAGGGGACATACTAGGTCCTGACTTTGAAATGTGGATGTTGACACATCCTTTGGTGGATATAGCTATTATCCAGTCAGTTAATATGCACTTTGACACACTGAAGAGAGTCTTCAGGGAAAAAATCTTGTATGGGGATAAGGATAGGGGGGAAGCATGCAAAGTAAACTAGGTGGAAAATATGGGAAATCAGGCCATAGTGAAAAGACTAGAGAGTTTCCACAAAGAAAGTATTCAAGAATACCAAATGCTGATGAGGTCACTGAATTTGACAAGTCTGATGACTNAGGATATGTGGCAGAGTGGGAAGCAGTAGAAACCTAAGCTCAACTGTGGTGAAATGTCAAATCATGGAAGTAAGGCAGTAGAACACTGAATNTTGACCTGTAAGTCAANGAGGCTGGCTGTGGATTTAGGGAGGTATAGAACATCTAAAGGAGGTATTAAGTTAAAGTATAGATCTCCACTCTTTTTATAAGGGGACAGGNAAGTGAGGACCATTATTTTTGTTTAGTGGCAAACATGTAATAGTATCTATGAGTTAGGTAATCAATTTTCAAATTGCAGAAGAGAGGAGAGATGATAAAGAATGACCACAGACCAGAACATAATATTGCAGGGAAACAAAACCATAGAAAGAGATTTTTTAATCTTAAAGTAAAGGTTGCATGCTTCCTGTACTGCTTTTGTGCACTATAAATAAAAAGAAGTAGGTGAAAGCCAGCAAATTGTACAGGCTAGAAGGAGGTGTGAAGGGACAAAAAATTTGAAGAAAGAAATCAGGTTGTGTTAATCCCAAAGATGGGAAGAGAAAAATCACTGACCCAAATCATTATAGCCAAATTAATTAAAGCAAGCTTTTTTATTCANGTACATGGGCTTCCTCCTCCTAATGAGGGGTTTGAGAAGTCAGCATTGGATGTGAGGATGACAAGGCTCTTATAACTCAGGGATAGGGGGGTCCCCAAATGGGGGATTTGGTGGGCAAAATAGCTGGGGTTACAGGAGCAGAACATCATAATTACAAGGTGGTCATAACAACAGGTAGTTATAACAAGGTAGTTATATTTGGTCACATCACCTTTTGAAACAAAGGTAGGATTGCAAGATGGTTATAAACAACTTTTTGAAAAAAAAAAGACATTATTGCCATTCCTGGGTAGGCAATACAGAACTATTTGTAGTTAAAGCATAATCCTTAAGAAACAGAAGTTTAATCATGAACAAGAATGACCCTAGTTTGTCTACTATAAGATGACATTTAGGATAAGATGGAGTCAGGTTGGTTCTTCAACTACCTTTCAGAATTAACAAATGAATGCATCTACTGGGGAATAAATGAGAAAAACAAAAAGTAGTCACATTAATTAGAACTTGCTGATATTTAAACAAAGGATAGGATAGCCCAAAAGGTTCAGATCAGATGGCACTGCAAGAATGAAAGAAAATGGGAGATGCAGAGCCTGGCTGTGTCCACCAAAGAAGAGGTGCTCATATGGCCTACCTGACAGATATGTTACTGAAAAACAGTGTAAGAGATCCTCTTGTCTTTAATACTCAAATGGTTGGGAGCTGGAAAGAANGCTCANTGGGTAAAGTGTGTTCACCTAATTTTAGATCCCTAGCAGCCATGTAAAACCAGGCATGGTGGCACACATCAGTAACAGTAATGCTGGACATTCACCAGTCTCGCAGAAAAGGTGAGCTCCAGGTTCACTAGAGTACCATATTTCCAAATACGTGTCACTGTCTTATACACACGCGCGTCAAATATTTTCACGATTCTAACCAGGTACCTCTATGAAATTGCATCAAATCAGAAGAATATGTACTTGCAGTTATATGCTATGCAGTACCTAAAGAATAAAACATATGCATAAGNTATAGTCTAAATTTTTCTAGAGAGGCATAAAATAGAAAGAACATTTTCCACTCTCATGCAAAAGAGAAGAGACACCTCCAAATACATGTGCCCCTCTGTGTCTGTTACTGTCTTCACATACTGGGCCAACACACACACAGAATCCAAACTTCCTTGTCAAACAAAGAGTTTGAGAAGAACCTTCACATCTAGGATTGAGAAAACCCCAGAAGGCTCAGGAGGATCCATGAGTTGACTGGAGCCGCAGACCAGGTTATGTGAAAGTTACAACAGAACCAAAGAAGACCTCTTGCTGTGTATGCCATCAAGGAATCACCACAGGAACTAACTTTTGGTTCATAGTCCCAAAAATATTCTTTCTTCCATTTTATCACAAGCAGCAATGGGCCACTGTTGCCGAATACAAANGAAAGGAAAGAATTCCCAAACTGAAGACAGGTCTCACAGTTATGGAGACTATATCAGAATTCCCAGACTGAAGACGGGTTTCACAGTTATGGAGACTGTATCAGAATTCCCAAACTGAGGACAGGTTTCACAGTTATGGAGACTGTATCAGAATTCCCAAACTGAAGACAGGTCTCACAGCTTTAGAGACTATTTCTCTTCTCTTTAATACAAGACCATGAAGCCACAGTGAAAACTCTAAGANGATTGCATCTAAAGAATGGCATAAGCACTGTCCAGCATGCCTGATCTCCACTGTCTTTCATTAGAGCCTTCAGCTCTAATGTCTGGTTCTGGATCTGAAAGCTTATCTCCGGTTCTGAGTCCAAAAGCTTATTTGCATTAAAGGGAAATAACATAGTATATATAAATAAAATTTAACCATGGGGTTAAAAGATGGCTCAGAGGTTAAGAGTAACTTTTGCTCTTCCATAGTTTANTTCTCAACGTCTACTTCTAGCAGCTCACAGTGACCATTAGCTCCAGGTCCAGGGGATCTATTTCCCCTCAGCTGACTGCTGTGGGTACCTACATGTACATGGCATACGCATACAAAAATATACATATACAAATAAATTTTTAAATTAAAAACCTTATCTTTAAAAATCCTGATATCTGGGACTCTATTCCAGTTAGTCTATGTTCAATAAAATGTAAATACTTTAGAAATTTNCTTCATTATTACTAAGAATATAATGCTTACTTCATTGATTTTTTTCCTTAATAAACACAGTTGCATTTTGTATTTCTTACTGAAGATCATTTTCACATTGTACTACCTTTCTCCATTACATTACTCTTAACCTAAATGCACTGTAAATATTTCTGTTTCTTGATGGTATGGATTATGTAGACTTTAAAAAAGGATGGGCAGATCATTATTTTCAGCATCCTCTTAACCTGGACAATTAAAATTTGTTAAATCAGATTACATAAGTATTATTTGCAGTGTTTTTCATCTATGAAAGAACTTTGGTCTTTATTGCCTGGAAAAAAAGAATGAATATCATCATGTGAATTTGTAAAATTATCTTTCTATATTTTTGTTCTAAGATATTGGCTGTATTTTAAAAATCAAATTGTGAGTACCAGTCATTTGGTTTTCAACAAATGTTTGACTAATGTCTTTCTTGATATAGTTAGGGTGGCTTCTATCCAGTTTAAAACCCATCACACATGCTATTCTTTGTAGAAAAAAAGGAATAACAGTTTGATAGATTAGCTCTTTTGCAAATGAATTTAAGCTTGGATTTAACTCTTAGGGACATTTAAATCTCCATCACAATGATTAGTCATTAGGATAATAACAGTAATAATAAAAAGACCTCTACTTTGAAAATGTCCAACCTTCCTCACACATGTAGCTGNATCCATTTGTTATGAATTCCTAAGCCTTTTAATTTGGACATTAAAAGGGTTCTAACCTCACATTACCCAAAAGAAATAGTGAAGCAATGAAAGACAATCAATGTAATTATAAACCAACAAGGTCGCTTCAATCACAGGGACTAGGGAAGTTAATTGTTACATTTTTACATTTTTTAAAGATTTACTTATTATTCATGTGTATGAGTGTTTAGCCTGCATGTAACAAGCCTGATGCTCATGAAGTTCAGGAGAAAGCTTCAGGACTGGACTTACAGATGGTTGTGGCCTGGGTACTGATAATCAAACCCAAGAACTCTATAAGAGGATCAAGAGCTTTTAACTAGTAAGTCAACTCTCCAGTCCCCAAAGTTTATTTTTAATAGTATATTTATTTATTCATTGAGAATTTTATACATATACACAATTTACAATATATTTTGATCATATCTACCCTTCAAACTTCCTTCTAGAGCCCCCGGACATATCCTCCTACCTTCATGTCTTCATATGTGGTGTGTGTATGTGTGTTTGTGTGTGTGTGTGTGCATAAACATGTAGTATATATGTAATATATATATAAAAGCATACACCCATACTTATTGGACTTGATACATTGTAGAGTACATACAATGCACCAAGCCCAATTAGTGCTGTCCATATGTGACTGGGTATGGGGCCATCCACTGGAGTATGGGCAACCTACCAGTGGCCACAACTCCAAAAAAAAAAAGAGTGACTTTCACTTCCCCACAAGCCATCAACCAATAGTTCCTCAGCTAGAGGTGGTGCCTCACGATCTCTTCCCACATCTCTGCTGGAAGTTTGACTCACTTCATCTCGTGCTGGTCCTGTGCAGGTGACCACATCTGCTATGAGTTCATGAGTGAAACAGCCATGTTATGTCCCGAGACTAGCATTCCAGAGCACTCCCATCTGCCCTGGCACTTAGATTCTTCTGCTTTCTCATCTACATTGTTCCCTGAGCCTGGTGAGGGGTGGGATTAGGGAAACCAATTGTTTTCTGATTACTGAAAATCTGATCAAAAGCCATAGCTAGGGATGTCACAGACCTTGAGGANTTCTCTACTGTTGTTGCTTAGCTAAATGCTCATGCTGTCAACTACCTTCTAAAGAGCCATGTTTCTATCTATAGATTGGTGACATTTCAGTCTTNATCAGAGAATCTTCTTTTTGGAATGGGCAGTGGTTAATAGAGACTCATATCCAGCCAAAGGGTGGAAAAGAAGTGACTGTGAGTACTCTGCTCTAAGTGGGGCATGTATATCAACTGCCTAGCAGTGCTGAGTAGCTAGCAGGACTGAGGCCATCCATTTAAATTGCTTATAAGAGGCCACCCATTCTAACTGATTCTACTGTATAATGGAACCCCAGAAATTAAGACAACATTCTTATTTTTTCCTGGAAACCAGATAAATCCTGAATTATCTTGAGTTTTTAATGTCACATACTGAATAATCCATCTCTTTATCTTGCAGTAGAAGTTAGTAATAGTAATCAGAACCTAGGTTCCAGGAATGTAAAACAGACTAACATANTATGTTTTTACAAGAAAAGTTTTTAGACTAAGCTAGACGAATTGACTCAAAAATGTATGTCCTCAAAGTGTTCTTATAACTTCCAGTTGTATTACTCATGGAGAAGAATTGATACCATCTATAAAAATTATAAGCATATATAGTTTTAGATCGTCAATCTAGTTTTGAGTGTTACCACAGAGACATACTTGTCCAAGTATGAAATAATATATCCTTTATAGTAGCATGAAGATCATCTGCATATCTTTTTAAAAGGAAATTGATGCTTTATAGTTGTTAGAAAGAAGTGATGCTTGAAAGCTGGAGTTGACTCTGGCAAAGGAAATGACAGACGGGAAAGAGAAAGAAACTGGTGTGTGACTTTCCTGGGGAGATGTAAAATTAACAACTGCCTCCTACTGGAATGACATGAACAGCCCAAAGAATAACTCACACAGGTCCATCCTGATGAGTAGAAGTCTATCAGCCATTACTTACAGACTAGTGGATGGCCAGAGATAGCTGCATTCTCTGGAGATGGCTATCCTCCTGCCTACCAAACAGCATCTATTTACAGACTCAGGGTCTACATCAGAGTTAATACAAGCNTGAGGATAGAGTGCTAACNGGGGTTGAAGTAGCAGATGCAGTTCAGGCTCAGACAACAGAAGTACAGGCACACCCAGACGCTGAGAGAGGTGACTGCTGAATGCCCACTCACCCTTGCCTTGCTGGGGATTTGTTGGTCTTGGTAAACAGAAAGGATGGGATGTTTGCTGCCATCTGGCACACAGGAAAGCTAAATGGCAGCAGGCTGCAGGATGGAGTTACTTTATCGAGGATTTGGAGGATTTGTCTCACTACAGCAAGAGATGCAGCAATGAGATGAGCACCTGAGTGTGTGTTAAGTCTCAAATCCAGACAAATGGTGGAGATGCCTATTTAACATATCAAAGNTGGACCTGGCCACCAGCTTCTCCTAGTGTCCCCCAGTCCCTATCTGTTACATGATATGGCTTGCATACTCCAACTTCTACCCTGAATTCTTCAACCCAGGAGCATGGCTGCCCTTCCTCCAGAGGTTCTTCCCTACATAATCCAGACATTTTTGGTTACCCTTCCTTATTTTTGGACCTTTGGCCTCCTGGCTGCTGCACCTAGCTCCCCTCTCTCTCCTCTCCCTTCCCCTCCCCCTCTTCCCATATGGCCTAGTTCAGTCTGTTCATGTCTACTCTGGACTCTCCCTGAAGTCCCTGCCTCAGGCTATACTCTCCCACATATCTATAATAAACTTTCTCCTCCACCTTATGTAGGAGCAATCATGTCCTTTCCTTTCCTTTTTATTTCTTTTTTTCATTCAGTGAAAGAAAAAAATTGCACACACAGATGAGAAGCAGCTCACTAAGCCTCAGATCTCTTAGCAAACCTCCAAATAGCTCCATGTTCGGACTTGTNACAGCCAGACAGGAAAGAATCTATCAAACTCAGTCAGATAAGCAACCCTAAAGAAATTGTTCAATTTTGGCTCCAGAAACCCTGCAAATACCAGATGTTTAATGAAGATAATGATGACGGACCAAAGAAAAGTGAGGTAGCAAGTAGCAAAGGTGAGCAGGAGGAATGTTGAGGGTGATATACTACCATCAGCTGAGCCTGGTCCTTCAGTTAAAAGAAGCCTCTGTTCTGGGAAAGTTGGGAGCTACAGGAGTGATTTCTAAACCTCACCTTGTAAATATCTCTGACCTTGGCAATAAAATGGTATGTTCTGGAATTGGGGTGTTGGGTGGGCATAAGAGTAAAGGAGCAACTCCTTAAAAAAAGAAAAGAAGGAAGATTAAACATTAGTGAGAATAGCCAGTAATAGAGTTTGGAATTAGAGATAATTTTATTTATGCACAGATTACATTAGGGTATTTTAACCCTATAGTTTCATGTGATTAGTTTCTATATAATTAACACAATAAAATTGGTATTTTTTCAAGAGTAACATACNTTTTACACAAAAATTAACGTATTAAGAGGGAAGCAAGAGTTGTTTTACTTAACTTAACAGCAATTATCTAATTTAGTTGCTTTGTTACCTAAACTGCATGACTCCTGGGAATATGCTTATAAGAGAGACTGTTGGATTGGTGGGAGGGTGTTGTTTTAGAATTGGTCGGTAGTAAATTTAGATGACATTGAAATTAAGTAGTTTTAGCCAGGCGTTTTGATGCATACCTATAATCATAGCCTTCACTACTCTGAGATGNCAGAGTTATGACTTTAAGGTCAGTTTACTCTATATAATGGATTTCAGACCAGTCTAACACAGAAATACTTTGTCTCAAAATATAGATAAACAAAACAAAAACTCCCAGCCTTTTAACTTTGGCATATTTGTTTTCATCATGATATAATAAACTAATCATTATTCTGAATAGATTTGATCACTTAGTGACATTTAAATGANCCTCTGTAGAGTGCCTGAGAACATGAATCCAACCTCTACAGAGTATAACCTAAGTGTGGTGGTACACATTTTTAATTCCATGGCTTGACAGGGGAGCTGGAGACAGGAGNTATTAGAAATTCAATGTCATTCTCTAATCCATAGTAAGCTGAAGGCCAGGGTGGAACATCAAATGACCCTTTTTGAGCTTCAAGAGGTGGCTTAT
>LZPO01017773.1:58068-72853 GCA_001675575.1 Neotoma lepida | reverse complement strand
TTGTTTGCTTGTGGGTCTCTGCATCTGTTTCCATCAGTTCCTAGATGAAGCATTTCTCATGACAATTGGGCTAGGCAACAATCACTGAGTATAGCAGAAAATCATTACAAATCATTTCTTTGACCTTTTTTTCTGTTGTGTCAGTNGTGTTTTGTTGTATTCTAGGTCTCTGGGATATCCAGCCTCTGGGTCCTCGCCATCCAGGCAGTGCCTGGGGTGAACTCCCTCTCATAGTATAGGTCTCAAGCTGGACCAATCATTGGTTGGTCACTCTCACAAATTCTTGCCACCTTTACCTTAGTATATTGTAGGTCAAAGGATTTGGGGCAGGGTTGGTGTCCCAGTCCCTCCAGTGGAAGCCTTGCCTGGTTACAACAGGTGGCCAGTTCAGGCTCCAAATCCCCCGTCCTGGGACTCTTAGCTAGGGTCACTTTCATAGAATCCTGGGAGATTCCACTGCACTAGGTTTCTAGCTCAATCCGTAGATGCCCCACACCCAATTCCTCACTCCCTCCCACCTCTCCCAACATGATCCTTCCTGTTCCCATCCCAAATCACTCCAGTCTAGACTTTCAGACACACAAATAGTTTTAGGGCCAAGGAGAAAATGGATAGCATTTATTTGAAAGCTGGGTCCTTGAATGTGGACTGCATCTCATTTTATAAGGCAGAAATATCTTTATATGATTCCCATATTTCATCCTTCCAGAAAAAAAAGTTTTAGGTGGTTATTATAAAGAATGCTAGACAGGTGAGCAACTTTGAGTTTTCTGGTCNGAAACGTGAATAACTTGCACTGACACATGTAAACACTAGAGGGCACACAAGTACCTGATGGGTTAGCAAGGAATAAAAAGCTCCACCAAATCAGATACATTCTTAGTACCATTTTAAAACACTGTTCCCATGAATCTAGGCTCTGGGAACTGCATATGATGAGATTTGTGAGATATTACACCTGAAACTTTTCTCATATTTTGAAAGGATTAAAGTCATTGTGAATATATTCTTATTCCAGTCTAAAATTGAGACTGTAAACTAAAAAAATGTAAAAGAAAAATAAATTCGATATGGGAAACAAATGACTCTATTTCCAAATTACAGACAGGCATAAGAAGATGGCAAACTGGAAATCTGATTTGATTAACAATGGAGTTTTTATTTATCTAAATTTCCCTGAGTGTCAGGTAGCCCTAGACTGGGGTACATAGTAAGATCTTGTGCTAAAGAGAAAATAAAAGCAAACCATGATGGCTTGGCATGTGAACATAGGTATTACATTCATTTCATATAAAAAATTATATTATTTGAAAAGTATTAGAAAAGATATCAACCAACCATATGAAGTGACAGTACTGTTAGGAGTCTCACAAAAAGATGGAGCTGTGATATATATGGGAAGGGCCTTGATCCATTCTTGAAGGCTCCCAGGTTGTCAGTTCAGTCTCTGTGAACCCCTATGAGCCCAGATGAGTGTATTCTGTGGGTATTTTGTGATGTCCTTAACCCCTCTGCCTCCTACAATCCTTCATTCCCTCACTGTACGATTCCTCAAGATCTGCCTAATGGGTGCTTGCATGTCTCTCCATCTGTTTCCATCAGTTGCTAGATGAAGTCTCTCTGATAACAGTTGGACTACAAAACTNTCTCTGAGTATAGCAGAATATCATTAGGAATCATTTCATTGACTTTTTTCCTTTTGTGTCAGTGGTGTTTTGTTCTATTCAGTACTGAGGTGCACTGAAAGGAGGGAGCATCCCACTTACCAGGTACTGACTTCTTCCTTGATTCTTTTTCAGTGGTGCAAAGGGAGACAAATTTCCCTGTGAATGACACTTCAAGTCACAAACTCCCTCTACTATAAAACAGAACACTGCTACTCGGGCACCCATGATTCCCAGAGGAGAGTACTACCTGTTGATGGGGACAAGTCATTAACTGTCCCCATCCACAGCCTTTGGAATTCCTGGCATTGCCACAAGCTCCATGCCTGGTACAAACAGAGAATGAAAACTTGCGTGAGATCACAGCCAACTCTCAATGCCTCTGGATGCCTATGAGTGCACAAAAGGAAACCATGACCTAACTTTCCTCCCTTTAGCACACCCTGACATGCAGCATCCCCTGCACTTCACTGATGCTGGAAGTAGGGCAGAAGTTTGGTTCTGAAAATGCCACCTTGGGAAGCAGCAGTCTTGGTCAGGAAGAGCATGGGGCATACACAATGTGATGGGCTCCAGCATGGACTTTGCAGACATGACTACACTGGTGGCAGATGTTCACCTTCCCCAACTGCTCAACTCCCTCACTGAACTAAACCAGTTCCGAGATCCCACAGCCACACAATCCAAAGACTCCAGAGTCATCAGGAGCAATCAGGACCACTAAAGATAAGGTGTCATCAGCACACCCTTAAACCAGTTGAGGAAGAAGGACTAGAAAGCCTCTAATCTGCTTCATGGAGCTTCTCTGGCCAGAATCATGTGCCAGGACCTGGTGGAGGGAGAGAGGCTGGGGACACGTGTGGCAAGAGAAGGGGCTATTGACAACATGGACAAGCAAATGGAGGACAAAGCTTAGAAACAAACACCCAACAGGCCCAGCAAGACAAGACCAAGACAACTAGGAAAAATAAAGAACTCCAAGAAAGCTCAAGGAGCTGAAGCCATCAAGTCAGAGAGTCCAGGCAGAAGAGAAGCCCAAAGTCCCTAAGACCAAGAGGAAGCAAAATCCAACTGAGCTCTGCCATGACACCTTCCAAAAGCTGCAACCCCACCTCAGCACATACATGCAGGAGTCTGGGATGGTCTTTCACCCACTGTGGAAGANGCCTGAGAAAGGTTTTCACTGTCGTCTCCTGAATCTTCAACTCTTTGCAATACTTTGCCCTCTAATAGTATCAGAGTTGATTACACTTTAGACTCTAAGGCATTTGGCATTGTCTTTTTCCAGGGATACATAGAGTAAACAGAATTCAGTTATTTATTATCTCACGTTTAGTTTCTTGAGACAGGGTCCCTCTCCATAGCCCTGCAATTCTATGTCCTGGAACTGACTACATCGACCAGGCAAGCATTGAACTCACAAAGATCTGTCTGCCTCCATCTGTGCCTCTGCCTCACAGAGACTAAAGGAATGCTCCAACAAGCCAGGTGGAATCCAGGTTCTGTCTTTACTTGTAGATAAGCACTTCTCCCAGCATGACTTGATGAAGAGGCCATGCATAATCCAGGGTGCATTTTTGGTACCCACCTACAATTCAAAGAGACTTAACTGCATGTGTTTACAGCTGGAACTCAACTCAGGGTCATTTTTCTGACAACCTCTTCGTGTCAGTTGTAGGCTCTACCTGCTACAATGCCTGTGAAGCACTGACCTCATATGAGGTGTGCTTATGCTATCCTGAGTATTTTGTACTTTTATGGTAAAGTTAAGATAGCTTTTCTACTTCTAGCAAGTATGGCATTTGAATTTTACTGAGGGATTGTATTCAACCTGTGCACAGAGTTGCATGGTGTATCTATCTTCACAATATCAAACCCCAACAACTGTGTAGGCCCAAACTGTCCATTCTAACAAGGACTATATCTCAAGTCATCCATCTAGAAAACTTTCACAAGGCCAGCATGAAAACATCCTGCCACTTGTATCCAATGATCCTCACAGGGACAGATTTGGATAAAGAGAATGATGGAAAGAAATGGCTTAGGGAGGCCTCTGGTTTCATCACTCTCTGTGTATGGTGTTAATTACAGATTTGGGCACTGCCATAAGACCACTGTGCTTCACTTCACACCTCAGGGGCAACAGAAAGGCATTTGGATGGATATCATCTAGCCTTGCTAGTATTATTTTAATCTTTATGTTTTCAAATTAAGTGTCTCATAGAATAATCCTTATTAAACAAACCTCAGGAAGAATTTTACATATTAAAGCAATTAACACAATGCTGTACTTGTATTGAATCCTTCTTAATGACATTAATTCTCATTGTGCTATTCATTGGACATGTTTTTTTTAAACTGTATAATGTATACTGAGCCCAAGACTTACCAATTCCTTACCTCTCACTACAAATCTTAGACATTGGTCTTCTGCTCCACAGTGTTGCCTAAAATGATGAATGGAACCATGTAGATATTTGTAATCTAGGATCCATATAGAGAGACAGCATCGGGAGATATTTCTATGAGACCAGATGTGTTTGGTACAATATGATTACCTCCACTGATAAGAATTCTCCTGCAAACTCCTTGACTGCATTCATCACTTTAGNTGAAATGAGTTCTGCTGTGTGTAGACATCACATATTCCTTATCCACTGCTCTACTATTGGACAGCAAGATCAGGCCCTTACACAGATCTTCCTGAAAAATGCTGGAATCTATACTTATGTGCCAACCAAATACACGTTCATTTCCTTGGAACAGTATGGATGCCTTGGAACAGTATGGATGGGATGTGTGGTAGACCTGGTGTGGCTGTTTCAAGGCACTTCATACTGCAATACAGAGAGGGTAGAATACTTCACATTATACCCACCAACTGATTAGTGGTTCCTATGGCAGCAATACTTGGAAGTCCCCTACTTTCAGTTAACTCTCTTCTTCTTCTATTCTCTAGCATGTAGAAGGACCATTTTCCACTAGAGCCCGGGGTTCAAATGTAAGTAATGTCTAGATTGACAAGTCAAGTTATCATGACTCTCCATGGCTCCTTCTACTATGTACAGTTAAGTTTCTCTGCTGCAGAACTATCTATCATGACATCCATCTGTTCAATGACTTCTTAAGATCTTCATCAATCTGAGGTAATCACTGCTAAAACATCACAATGGGATGTTCGTTTTATTTTGGAATAAAAAGCCATGCTACACTATTCTACCCCACTGCTCTAGCTCTCAATTTGATAGTTCCTACTTGCTTGATAATCCCTGAACTTTGGATGGACTGATTTGTGCATGATCCTTTTCTCAATACCAGGCAGCCTTCTCACCACAACAGCAGCCACTGAGTGTCAGCAGCTGAAAGCATTACAACTCTCTCCATCAGCAACAGAAACAAATGCCAAAGGATGGCCAGCAAGGAGGCAGACTATAACTGTTACTACTGCACCTACAACTGCACTAATCTTGTGCAAAAGCACAAAGGCTTAGTAGAGAAATGTAGAGACCCATCCCTTCCATTCAAAAAATCAACAGCAAGTGTCTTCCCACTGGGACTTAGGACCTCCTCAGTCACAGGAGATTTTCTGGTAGCTTGCAGTACAAGATAAGAATGTCCTGCTATGCATGTGCGCCCAAACAAAGTGTAGAATTGTTGCTAATACACATAATAACTGTGCCTTCTCTGTACCTGTGTATGCATCTCTCTTGAGGTTTTAATATTGTGGGAGACAGCCAACAACCTAATAGGACAATCTCTTAGAATTCTCTGCCATAATGATGGAAGAGCTTGCTTGGTCTATAACAGCCAGCCTGATATCAGAAAGGGGGAATCCAGCTCGGTGCAAGTCTGACTTCTTCATATCCTCCAATTCAATCAGATTGGCACTATTCAACTTCTGGCTTACAAATTTCAACACGATCAAAATAGCCTTCATATTTTTGGAGGTCCTAAAGACCTTCTTGATCAACATCTCCTGAGGCTTAAGCACACCTCTGGACCCTAGCGTTTCACAGACATATGTCTTCAGGGAGTGCCAATATTCACCCATGCAGGATACCATCTTTCGAATTCTTTAACTTACTTTCTACTCTTCTTGGAGATGCTGTCCCAAATCTTTCAGGCACTAGAAGGATAGGAAAGTATTCATACACAGGCCAAGAAGGGTCTGTGGAGACCTACCACTGCCTATCTATCAGGGGACAGGCTTTCTGCCAAGTCACAACTAAGCACCTTCTCTAGAACAGAAGTGCAATTGTGGGGATATTTGATTTGTGTGCTAATAAATAAAGCTTGCCTGGAGATCAGAGGATAAAGCCAGCCACTATATTAAGCATAGAAGTCAGCCAATGATAGCACATGCCCTTAATCCTATGATTCGGGAGGCATGGCTCTGTCTGCATCTCTGTGAGTTCAAAGCCACGCTGGGAACAGAGACAAGTGTGGTGACACACGCCTTTAATCACACTACTAACCATAAAGGTCTGGAGGTCTGTATAGACAGAGAGGAAGTGACTGAGCTGGGCAGGAAGAAGGAGCAATGTAGCTGGCTTGAGAGAGCAAATAAGTGTGCAGAACCAAAAGGAATATAGGCATAGGTATATAGGAAGTAGGTCTATTTGGAAGGTGTGGAGCTGGTGAGGTAAGTTTAGCTGTAGATTTTCCTATTCCTCTGATCTCTCAGCTCTGAACCTCGATATCTGGCTCTGGGTTTTTTATTTAATATGACAGTTTAGCCATTCCTCCACAGGCAAGACTAATCCTCTACAGCTGGAAAAGATTCCATTTCTTGGACCTACTGATTCCTCACTGGAACAGAATTCAGAACCAGGGTAGGTATGGATAGGAAGCCCCACATTAAGAATTAAGAAAGTCTTTGCATTCTAGATCAAAGGACAAGTCTCTTTAACTCCTAGTTTTCAGGACACTCGTGGGGCCATTGTGCACCACAACACCTCTTAGGAGTCTGGTAACATCAACACAAAATCTTCACACTCATACAAAGACAAGTATATGGCCACCGTCTGCCTGTACACTTAAATATATGCACACCTCTGACATACTCCACAAAAACACTGATGAAGCAGGTGCTTCCCTCTCTTTTCATGAACATACCTGGACACTGAGAGGGCTCAGAAGGAAAAAACAATCTCTACCACAACATATTATTTCTAATGAAAACATATACCCAGGTTATCCTGTGCTTATAACTGAACACAGCATGGNATTTGCTTACTTTACTTTCACCTGTCCACTTGTTACATCTATGTTCTCTATCAATTCTGATTTAAAGACTTCAGAAGCTCACTAGGAGGGCATGTGGTTTGCTGTCAATTTCTTCCTCCAAATGCAGCCAGCACAAGTATTGGCACATGTGTGTCTCCATAACCATATCTATTCCTACACAGGGGGAAACAAGGGCCTTCTCATCGCAAATAGAATACCACTGACAAGGAAAGAAATAGTTCCACCCGAGTCAACAGTAATGAACTTGTATGATTACCAATGTTACTTAAAAGTGAATGAAGGATGGGTTGCTTGCACTAGGCACCATGAGTTAGATGTAGATGCATGAAGAAAAAACTCACATATGCATGGATAAAGGTCAGGAAATCCCTAAGTGCTCTTTCATGAATGGAAGCCAAAAGACAAGTGTGCAAAGTGTCTCCCCAGTAATGCATTAAAACTTCTATGAGCCCGGGGAGGAGTCCTGTGCACTTTGCACTTCACTTTTCCTAAGTGGGAATTCTACCTGTTTTGAGTTTCATAGAACCCTCCTCCTCCTCCTGTTCTTCCTCCTCCTCCTCCTCCTCTTTCTCCTCTTCCTCTTCCTCTTCTTCCTTCTCTTCCTCCTCCTCCTCCTCCTCCTCCACAGAGAAAGATTCAGCATTGAAGAAACTGTTACTCAACAATCAGGGATGGGCCTGTTTTCTTGGCTTTCCCTCTGTCCTTCTCTTGGTTGCTTTACCTCTTTACATCACCAATGTGCATGTTAGATTGAAAGGCTCACAACTACCAGGGTCTCTCAGAGCTTCCAATGAACATAACAAAACAATAGGATCAGCAAAGATACTGAAGACCCATACCACTCCCAGTGTCCCTGTTGAATTAATTTCATTCCTATGACCAGCATGAACACAGGCCCATCAATTTCTGGGAACTAGACATCGAGACCACCCACAATGTACTCTTCTATCAATAACCCTATCCACTGTTATCTTCCAGAACTCGGTTTTAATGGAAACCCAAAAAAACATAAAGAATAATGAACAAACAGGCCAGAAAAATGCTTATAGTGTCATGTTACTTTGAACACAGCTGAGGGCCCATACTGGCCATGGCAATTTAAGTACCAATGCAAACTGTCCTAGTGAGCTTCTGTTATCATAAAACACTCCAGAGTCCTGATAAAAGACTAAACTCAATTCAGCAATTGTCTCCCTCAATTTTGCTTCTGGGACTGACTGTGGAACATGATCTTTAATAATAATTGATAGATAAGGGCCCAGTCTAATTTGCGCAGTACTATACACCTGAACTTGGATTAGAAACATAAAAGCATGATTGCTGAGCAAGCATAAAGAAGCATTGCCAGTAAGCAACAAAACTCTGTGGTCTCTGTTTTGTTCCTGCCTCAAGGTCCTGCCTTGGTCTCCTATTTTAGATGCCTAGTCAATGGATTACAATGTATAAGAAGAAAGACACTCAATCCTGCCGCAATTTAATTTTCCTCAGTGATTTATCATAGTCATGAAAAACCAAAATAGAACACACACACACACACACACACACACACACACACACACACAAACACACCCCAAAACACAAATTCACATGCATTCTAATGCAATACATTAAGAATGGAATCCTCAACTTCAACTGTATATACCAAGAAGTCATAAAATAATCCATTGAAACAAACAAGGAGCCTGGAAGCTCACCTACATTAGTATTTGCACAACAAATAATCCCTTTGTTAAAGGAGAAAGTAGAACTGTCCTTAAACACACATACTACAGGAATTAATACCCACTCAGTCATGACTTGAGAAGATGACCTATGCACTGAGGAGAGAAAACAGCCCTAGNAATCCACAGGAAGAAATACACTGCACTACAAGAGTAAAGAAGCCAATGACTGTTTGGGCATTGACAAACACTGCAGCATTGACAATATTCAACACTCACCCATTNATCTGAGCTCTGAATGANAAGGGGTCAAGTATCTATGAAAAACCTCAAGGCTATGCCAGATGGAAAACCATGTAGGCTGCCTGCAGACCTTCTCTTCTCAATCTAATGCCCAGATTTAATCCCACAAACTAACCCAGAGCTCTGCAACCGAACACACTTGCAAGCCTTGCTTATGCCCCCTGCTGCCCTCTAAGGTGGATCCCAGAGACATGTCCCTTGGGCAACAAGTAGGCAGAANGGAGAATCACAACTCTCAGAGATCCAATCCTTCGAGTCTCATCCCTGCTCCATTGCCTAGGATAACAACCCACACATCAACTAAACATGAAGATTTTGACATGGTGCTTACCTGGAGCCTTACCTCCTACAATCTAGGGTCTTTGGTATGAGAAGGAATTCTGCATGCTGATGAAAGTGAAATCAGAAAACCAACACAGCCACAAACCCTTTGGCTGACAATCTGTCTTGCCTGAAAATTACGGTAGGGCAATGGTAACACAGAACTTGTAAGAGTAGCCAACTCAATTCTGATTTAAATTAAGGCAGGACATGCCACAAGAATGAACCCATACCCGACACAGATTGTCTACCCAGGAACCAGAAATGAAATAGCCCAGAGTCCTAGGCTAAGGGCAAACAATACTCGACTAAATATGAGTTCAAAAAAATTACTAGTAAAAGGGCTCCTAATGATATGCTGCTTTATTCATATATCAGTGCCTTATCCACTCATCAGAGAGGCCTACTCTGACAGCAGATTGGAAAAGATGCCGCGACCCACAGCCACACATTATAGGAGAGAGTCTACATGGGAGATCACCATCAAATAACTCCCCTCAGAGCTAATGGAATCACCTGGAAGACAAGGCAGAAAGACATTAAAGGCCAAAGGGCTGGAGGACAACCACTATTAGCTTAGAATTTCATGGTAATCTGAAATCTAAGAACAAGTGGGTCTCTGCCTCACATGCCAGCAGTTGGGACCCTTTTCCTCCCAGGAGTAGTCATGTTCAATTTGGTTATAATAGGTGCACATTTGTCTTATTTTACTTTAATTTATCATTTTGGGTTGTTATCTCTTCAAAGCCTGTTCTTTTCTAAAAGAGAGACAGAAAGCAAGTAGGTATTTAGAAGTGGGAACTTGGAGAACAATTAGAAGAAGTAGAAGGTGGCAAAACTAAAACCACTATAGGTTGTTAGAGAATATAAATTCGTTATAACAATATAATAAAAAAGCAAATGTTTAAACATAAAAAGAGAGCAATGATGCGAATTAGAAACAGAACACATTTCTATCTTTTTATATGCCTGTCTGTCTGAATATCTAGCTATTTATCTTTCTATTCGTTTCTTTCTTTCTTTACATCTATCTACATATCTCTCATTTTCTGTTCACTCTCAGATTTCTCAATAACACAGTCCATTTCATGTTCTACTCACTTGGGTTTACAATGCTACTGAGGACACTGTATTTTTTCTGAAATGTTTACAACCAGGAGCCTGGATGAACCTTCCAAATATCAGTCATTGCCACTTGGAGTGTATCACATTATCTGACAAGTGGGGAGTCATGAAGGAAACTGGAAGAGTGAAAGACAGAGGAATTCTGATGGCCTTTAAAAAAGGACATTTCTACTGCAGAACTTGGCCAAGCACTACAAAGCATGAAACTGTGCATGGAGGAACAGTTCTACTGAGCTGGGCATGGAGCTGCATGCTACAGCACTAGTTCAGTGAAAAACAGGTCCTGAGTGAAAGTTCAGACAACTCATGTGAATGCTGCAGGAGAACTATATGGACTCCAGAATCATTTCCAATAAGGATTGACAGATAGCATCATAGTAGTTAGTGCTTTGTGATGTAGTTAGAATAAGAAATGTTGGAAATGCATAATAGACACATGCCATAATACTGTCTATGAAACTACCAGTGAGTGACAGAAAGGAATGAGAACAATCCAAATCAAAATGAGGATACACACAAGATTTCCCCACATTTCAACAAAAGATCACATACCTGTCTGAAAAGATACACTGACATGGGAAACAAGGTGTTTTTTTTCACATCTATAAAGCAAAATATCTACTTTGTTTTTGTCACATATATAAAGGAAAATACCTACTTTGCTTTTGTCATGTCACCCAGCACCCAGGACCGACAAAGGCCTTCTATCTCCAGGTGTTCTACCCTCTACTTATCCTGATCTCAGACTCAAGCTTGGCAGAGAATGATAGCAGCCCAGGATTCCACAGAGCCTTTTGCAAAGAGGAAGAAGCTTCAGTAGTTGTCACACTCATTATACGTGTGGATGAAGAAAGAAGGCAGCCAGACTCAATGGCTAACAACCTTGATATTGTAAGTGGGAGTCAAGATAAAGAGAATGAATGCCCTCGTGTCTGAAACCAGAGTGAGATAAACAGTGAATTCCCAACAACAGGGGCTACGGAGACTTGCCTATCTCAGCAACAAAAGACAAGGAGAAAAAACATTCAGAGCTAAAGAGGTCTGGCCATCAAAGACCAACAAGATTGAAAAAGGTAATTTGTGCAGCTAGCCTCACCATCAGCACCTCCACTTTGGGCTTTTGGCAGCAGCATATAATTACAAGTATCTTCACGATGAACAGAAAACCACTGACTCTGGAAGTTCACTGTGATACTGCCCACCACTGTAAGGATACACAGTCACACTGGTCCAAGAATCAAACCCTACCAAAAAGGGATGAAAAGCAGAGAAGAGAGATGTGAGTCCNGCCAGGGCCAACACAGAGTAAGAAAGGCCTCTAGGAGAAGAAACCCAAAGAGAAAACTCTGGGAGATCATCAACTAAGGTGCCTCAATGCATTCAGCCCTACTCTTCAACAGAGTCACAAAGGAGCCCTTTGATGTCCTCCCTGGGTCATGGACAGATGTTGATAGCTTATAAATCAGGTCAACTGAAACAGATTCTCACCTGAGTTCCCTCCACCTGGGTGTTCCCGTTCTTTCTTCTCAAGGCTACTGACCGTCTGTACAGTGTATGCTGATGGGACACTTTGTGCTGGACAGAGATGCCTCATAGGAAAGGTAGAAACAGCTTCATCAGGGAACCTTATAAGAAGCACTGCAAATACCCAGGATTAAAACTCATGGGAAGGGAGACTTCCATNCATAGGAAAGGTAGAAACAGCTTCATCAGGGAACCTTATAAGAAGCACTGCAAATACCCAGGATTAAAACTCATGGGAAGCGAGACTTCCATGCGAGAATTGCCTCCTTTCACTAGCCCACACCTCAAAATCCATGGCTACTGTTGGTCTCCTGGCATCCTCTCCAAACCAATCCCATCTTTTACATTGGAATCAGACCTTCCCATTGGTGGTTGCCCCATTTATGACATCATTCACACTCCAAAACTATCACCCACCTGGTAGGTTCTTGGGGTTTCAATGGCGATGCCTGTAAACATATTTGGATCATCACAAGTCACCTGAGACCAGTGACCAACCAGTAAGTACTGTCTCATACTGGACACACTTGCCACTGAGGTCAGCTGATCTGACAAGGACAACCAATTCCCTTGCTCTATTGTACTGTGGATTGCTGATACACTCCCCCTGACCATGGCAGGTAAGGGAAGAATCTTTAAAACCTTTCTTGTGATCACGTCTCCCCTTATTTTTACTACACTTTTAAAGCTTTGTCTAATGGGGATAGTATTGATGCTGATAGAGCTATCTTGAGGTGACTGTCACATTTAACTTCGGTTCTGACTAGGTTTGTGAGTTTGGACAGACAGTTTACTCTCGAGTGTTTTCCACCCACCTCAGGGAGATGAGAGTGTCACTGTGCTCTGGGCTCTGTACTGTCTAGTCTTAAGAGGCAAGTGAATGGGGAATAAAATCAGGCCCTTCTTGACAGCACTAAACTATCAACAGTTACTAGGGAACTCTTAGAGAACGAATTTAACCAACAGTTCAACTGAGAAACCATGTTATTCAGAATGAACCCCAATATCCATTGGCAATATCAAGAGGACACACTACACAGGTACAAACAACGAGAAATTGTATCTATCAGTTGTGTTCATGAAGTCACTTATGCATATGTGTTTAACGCTTATGTAAATAACAAGAGGTCATTAATTATACAGGGCATGGGACAGAAACAGGAGGAGTTAGAAGAGGAAGGGATTATTAGCTAAATACTGTATTTAGCTAGGAAATTCCTGATACATCATTTCATTAAGAAAGCTCAGAGCTGGGCTGTGGTGGCCCAAGCGTTTAATTCCAACACTCGGGAGGCAGAGGCAGGAGGATCTCTATGAGTTTGAGGCCAGCCTGGGCTACAGAGTGAGTTCCAGGAAAGGCATCAAAGCTATACAGGAAAACCCTGTCTCAAAAAACCAAAAAAAAGAAAAGAAAGCTCATAGTAGAGACAAACCTGGTGGGCATGGCAAGTACCTATGACACCAGAACTATAGATGCAGAGGCAGGCCGATCCCTGTGATTGCAAGGCCTGAATAATCTAGGTAGAGAGACCCGATCTCTCTAAAGAGAGTAATATCTGCACAGAACAGGACAAGGGCACTGAGTGAGAATTCTCGAAGGATCTCCTATCTTTAAACACTTTTCTTCTGAACACCTTTGATGGCCTCTCACAAGACAGCTCTGCCCATTGCCACCAGTGCCACAAGTCCTAACAGAACAAACCCCATCCAGTCTTGCACTGGGCCTCAGCCACTTGCCTCTAGGCCTGCACACTATAGAGCATCTTCTCACACTTTACTCCACAGGGAGCTTGTATATACTGCCAGGAACAAGGCCCCATCATCTCCCAGACCACAAACCCAATATCTACTGCAAGACTTTAGCCGACAACCAATTCCATGGAGGAAAGTCCACATTCCAGGGCCAGTCATCTCAAAGCCCATCACAGAACAGCAGAGGCCAGAGAGGGGGGACATGAAGAGGTGGGTTCAACAGGACAGAGAGAAGGCTGCCAAGTACACCTCTCTGGGAAGACTGCAGCCTTTCTGTGAACTCCCTCAGTGGTGTCTATCATTTCTTTGCTACTTGGCCTTGGATAGCATCCAGGAGGTTCACTATGTATTTCCCTCATTCCTCCTGAAACTGAACAGTTTGTATGGGACCACGCTCCTCTTCTAGGAAATCTGGGAGGGCTGTCTTTTTCTTTGCCCTTTACTCACTGGGTTCCCTTCTTTCTTATGGTTTACCTATTTTATCTGATTCTAAATCATCTGGACATTAATCCTCCTACTGAGGTACCAATAGCAAAGATGTCATCCTGTTCNCTAGGAACCCCTCTCAAATAATTCTCTCTTTTTCAGGCGACCTTCTGTACAGTGCATCCGGATGGGATACTTGGTGCTGGACAGTGACATCTCATAGGAAGTGTAGACACAGCTTCATCAGGGAACCTTATAAGAAGCACTGCCAATACTCTGGACTAAAACTCATGGGAAGGGAAACTTCCATGCCAGGATTGCCTCCTTTCACTAGCCCACACCTCAGTAGCCATGGAGATGGCTACTGTTGGTCTCCTGGCATCCTCTCCAACCAATCCCATCTTTTACATTGGAATCGGACCTTCCCATTGGTTGTTGCNCCATTTATGACATCATTCTCACTCCAACCCTATCACCCACCTGGTAAGTTCTTGGGGTTTCCATGGCGATACCTGTAAACACATTTGGNTCATCACAGGTCACCTGTGACCAGTGACCGGCCAGTAAGTACTGTCTCATATTGGACACACTTGCCACTGAGGTCAGCTGATCTGACAAGGACAATCAATTCCCTTGTTCTATTGTACTGTGGATTGCTGATACACTGCCCCTGACCATGGCAGGTAAGGGAAGAAACTTTAAAACCTTTCTTGTGATCACGTCTCCCCTTATTTTTACTACACTTTTAAAGCTTTGTCTAAT
>LZPO01017773.1:16107-27965 GCA_001675575.1 Neotoma lepida | reverse complement strand
ACTGTACAATAAAGGAACTTCTGGAGGCATCACCATCCCTGACTTCAAGCTCTACTATAGAGCTACACTAATTAAAACAGCTTGGTGGTCATGATGGGGAAATCTATAGAAACAACTGAGCCAAGCTCATAGGAACTCAGGAACATTAGACTGACAGCTATGGAACCTGCATGGGACCACACTAGGCCCTCTGCATACAGGAGACTGTTGTGTAGCTTGGTCTGTTTGAGGGGCCCCTGGCATTGGGATGAGGATGTATCCCTAGTACATGAGCTGGCTTTCTGGAGCCCATTACCAATGGCTGGAAGCCTTCCTCACCCTAGATACAAGGGGAGGGGTGCTGCTAGCCACAGGAAAATGTAATGGTATTCAGCTACTATCACAAAAGCTACTACTTGGAAAAGTCAAGGACTTTTCCAAAGGTCAAGTCATGGCTTAAGGAGTCTTGGTGATACTTTAGCTTTTGTGTATATTTTAGCTGGTTCTTACAATGATTTTCTTGTGTGCTATGTGTGCTTCCAAGAACTCCTAACAGTGTATTTATCTAAAATACCTATCAAGCATCCAAGGCCAAATGAAACAACACCTATTTCCTAGGACAGGTGGATAGCTTTATTTCTTGTGCAGTTTTGGGTGAGACCCTCCTTTCTTACAGCCTTACAAAATTTATGGACCTCTAACTCCTTACCTAATAACTTCTAGGAATGTGGACTGAGTGCATAAATTCCCTTTTTCACTGATCATTGCACTCAGTTGACCTTCTCTTTTACCACTCACATTTTGGGTTGCAAAAGAAAGCCTGATGGTCACTGCTTGAGGAGAATTCTTACCTGCCTTTCCTTTATGACCTTGCAGGAATTCAGGCCTGGCGGATGTACTAATTAAGCTTAACTTTCTCCTCTCCAAAGTCTTATCTCTAGTATTAGATCCACTCTTAACAATTAACTCAGAACTATAGGGTTCCAACTTACAGGTACCTCTAGCTGTGATGGAAGTTGCCTAGCCAAGTTGCCTAGCAACCAAACACACCCACCAGAAATGGCAGGACAGAGATAGCTCTAAGAAATAAGGGTCATAGGGATAAAATGGCAGTTTTATTCTCAAGAGAGAGAACAGAAGATGACAGGAGAACAAAGAGGAGACAGAGAAAAGAAGAGAGAATGGAAGAATTTGATGGGTAAGAGCTGGAGGGGAGCAAACTGAGATGAGGAAGAACTAGATTGAGGAGCTAGAAGAGAGTACTAGAGGAACGAGATGGAAGGTATAGGAGAGCAAGATGGGGAAGAACAAGATGAGGAAGAAGGAGATGGGAAGAACAAGAGATGAAAGACCAAGACGAGGCAGAATTAAGATGAGAGAATTAAGATAGAACTTAGAAGTGACAGCAGATAAAGGTAGAGAGAAACCAGCAGATAAAGGTAGAGAAGTCAGGCAAGCAAGGAGCTAGGCATGAGAGCAGGATAGACGCTATGAAGAGAACTGACACAGAATAATAAAGTGTATGGACTAAGGAGTTTAGTGTACATAGATATCATTTCCTTTCTTCAAAGATTTAATTATCAGCTGCTTGTAAATTATTCCCGGATCCTGGGAGGTGACTATGGAGGGGCCGGACCCCCATAGTAAATCATAATAAAAGTACATTACCTGAAAAATTTCAATAAAAAGTTATAATTACTGCATTTTTTAAAAATGAAGAACAAAAGAGTAGGTAGAGAATGATGGGTACATCTCAGGGGAGATTGAAGGCAAAGTGACACTGTATAAAATTCTCAAAGAATTAATCAAAATGAGAAAAATGAATAAAAAGGTCTTATTGCTTATTGTTTTTTGATCTGTGATTACTTCACTGGACATATGAAAGATTAATAGAGGTTATTATATTTACCAACTGTAGTTGCTATAATCTAGAAATGTACTAAAGGCGATAACTTACTCTCTAATTCAATTCTGGCTGGAAGGCAGGTGTTTACCATGTGTCAGAGTTCTACACTTATTGTGGCTGAAACTGTATGACCATATATCATAATTCATTTTGTATATTAGACTTCTAATAACTGTTAGGTCTCACACATCCCCATTCTCCCACTGTCTAGAATAGGGACAAGACAACCAGCAAGCTTCTTCCTTTGGTGTTTTTGTTTGTTTGTTTCTGTTTTTTTATTCTTCTCTCATGCAGTAAATCTAGACCACAGTTTCCCCTCCCTCCACTCCTCTTGGCCCCTCGCCAGAACACACCTACTCTCTCCCCCAGATACACTCCTCCGTGTCCTTTAGAAGAGAGCAAACCTCCCAGGAATATCAATCAATCACGCAAAAAATAAGTTAAAATGAGACTAGGAACAAATCCAAATATCCTGGCCAGTGAGGCAACCCATTAAGAGAAAAATGGTCCCAAGAGAAGGCAAAAAAGTCAGATATGCCCCCCACTCCCACTGCTAGGAATCTCACAAGAACACCAAGGTACTTGGCCATAATATGTATGCAGAGGACCTAGCACAGATCCCAGAAGATCCTTGATTTTGAGATATTCAAACCAAGAAGAGAAATCCTCAAATCGGCCTGAACTCTGCCAGTTGAACAACTGCAAGCCAATTTCCTGTCCTTGTTCTCTCAGTACATTTCCAACTTGCTGGGTAGTTCCTCTGTGGACCCCTTACTTCTATGTCTCTTTTGTTTAATGGGATCTATCAGGATGCCCTAGAAAATGGGGCTGCTGGGTATAATATGGGACTGATTGGAATTACAACTTGTGAGAACTTTGTAACCAGTTCAAAGTATAAGATGTTTCCCTTCCCAAGAATCGTCCTACATATCATCAGGAAGTAGTGTGGCCATTTGTTGTTTGTTCATTTTGCTTTTTGTTTCATTTGGGACAGAGTCACTTGGTAGCTGCTATTAACCTTGAACTTTTGACCCTCTGCCCAATGTGCTGAGCTCTGGGATTCCTGCCATGAGACATCAAGAACTGATATCTATGTGACAGGTGTGGTGGACAATGCCTTTAATCCCAGCATCTGGGAGGCTGACTCAGGAGGAACTCTTTGAGTACGCGGCAAAGCTAGTCTTACAAAGTAAGTTCCAGGACAGCTAGGGCTGTTACACAGAGAAACCCTGTCTAGAAAAAGCAAGCAGGCAAGCAAACAAACAAACAAACAAAAACTGAAATCTATTTCTTTCTCCTTTTTGTGTCCAACCACACCACCACTCCTAGGAATCTTACCATCATATTGTGAGGACAGTCAAGTCATGTGGAAGGACCAGCCTCCATGAATCTATGTCTGTACTAGTTAGCTTTTGTTTCTGTGATANAACACTGACCAAAACCACCTTGGAAAGACATGGTCCATTTTGCTTACACATCCTGATGAGATTTGATCATTGAGGGAAGTCAGGACAGGAACTCAAGCAGGAGCAGAGGTGGGAACCATGGAGGAGAGGCACTTACTTGCTCACTCTCCAGGGATTCTTCTTGCTTTCTAATTCAAACCCAGGACCACCATCCTAGGACTGACACCACTCACTGGACTCTATCCACCCCCCCACACATAAATCATTAATCAAGAAAGTGTACCACAGATGTGGCCACAGGCCAATCTGATGGAAGCAATGCCCCAACTGAGTTCCCCTCTTTATAGGTGACTATAGTTTGTGTCAAGATGACAAAAAAAGCAAAACAAACAAAAAACAACCAAGCAAAGAAACCAAAAACTAACCAATTCAATGTCCCAGCTGATGATTAAAAAAAGTTCCCAATTCAGAAAACGTGTTAAAAATCAAATGATTAGAGGGTTGTGGATGGCTTAACAGTTACTAATCTAACTACTTTCAGTGATCTCGGGTTCTGTTCCTAGCATCCACATAGAAGCACACTACTATCTGTAAATCCAGGTCCAGATGATCCAATTCTCTCTTCTGGCCTCCATAGGGACCTGAATGGACATGGACTCATCTAGGAGCTTAAGAATTTAGATGAACAACCCAGGCGCCTGGCACGCCCATCCAGCTCCCTATCCCCTTCATCCCTGTGTCTGCTGTGGCTGCACCAGCTGCTGCAGCTGTGGTGGCTGCAGCTGGGTGACAGCAGCTGTGGCGCCAGGCTGGCTTGGTAGTAGAAGGGTCGCAAGGTCCGCACAACAAATGCACACCCAGCCATAACAAGGCCCTATGCCAGGAAGGCCAAGTCGGCCCAGGGGAGACTGCAAGCACCTGGTGACAGACCTGCATGAGGGAGTGCACATGTTAGGGCCACTGGTGGCCCAGACTCCTGGTCCTTTGGACCATCTCCAGCATGAGCCACAACCAGATCACCCCCTTCCTCAGGGCTCATGCAGCAGCTGCAAGGTTACACCATGGAGGTGCTGCAGCAGAAGCCGGACCTCATTGACTTCGTGGTGGAGTACTTCACATGCCTGCAGAGGCCCGCACCCAGGATTTGGACACACTCATCGCCACCCCTAGGACCTTTTACTCAAGAGTCCAGCATGGTCACCCTAGTCGAGGAGGGTGAGGAGAGTGACTCTGACTGGGACCAACTGGACATGGCAGTTCCGACTCCTAGCAGATTTACTAGACAAGTATCAGTCTGTGCAGAAAACTTTAATCCTGATGAAGAAGAGGAAGATAATGACCCAAGGGTGATTCAGCCCAAAACTGATGAGCAGAGATGCAGGCTTCAGGAAGTTTGCAAAGATATTTTTCTTTTCGAAAACCTTGATCAGGAGCAGCTTTCTCAAGTTCTCGATGCCATGTTTGAAAAGATAGTCAAAGCTGACAAGCATGTCATTGACCAAGGAGATGAGGGAGACAACTTTTATGTCATAGAATGGGAAACCTATGACATTTTGGTAACAAAAGATAACTAAACATGTTCTTTTGGTCAGTATGACAACCTTGGCAGTTTTGCAGAACTATCTCTGATACCATTGTTGCACCCCCAGAAGGCTCCCTTTGGGGATTGGAGCAGGTGACTTTTAGAAGAATCATAGTGAAAAACAATGCAAAAAGGAGGAAGATGTTTGAATCATTTATTGAGTCTGTGCTACTCTTTAAATCACTAGAAATGTCAGAACAAATGAAGATTGTGGATGTGATCGGAAAAAAGATCTATAAGAATGGAGAGTGAATAATCACACAGGGTGAAAAGGCCGGCAGCTTTTATATTACAGTGTCAGGGAAAGTGAGCATCTTGATTAGAAGCAAGACTAAATGAACAAGAATGGTGGGAACCAGGAGGTTGAGATTGCCCACTGCCATAAGGAGCAGTACTGTGGAGAGCTTGCACTGGTCACCAACAAACCCAGAGCTGCTTCTGCCTATGCGGTTGGAGATATCAAACGCTTAGTTTTTGATGTTCAAGCATTCCAGAGGTTTCTGGGACCATGCATGGACATCATGAAGAGGAACATCTCACACTATGAAGAGCAGCTGGTGAAGGTGTTTGGCTCCAACATAGATCTGCTAGACCCTGGGCAGTAGATGTGATGAATCTCAGAGCCTTCTCAGTGTGACACCAAAACCTTCCAGTCAGCCACAGAACACACACAGAAAACAGATACGACAGAACCGTTCCTGCTGTTGTCACCTCCAATGCCATTGCTGTGATTAAGGGCATTTAGAAATGTTGAAAGTCAGCACTGAAAGATTGACAGAGGCTCCGCCCACACCTCCACTTTGCTTCTGAAAGCCCATCATTAGACCACTTATGTAACAGTTACTTCAACCCAATTTTTACATCTTTGATGTAGAATGGCAAGTCTCTCCTGCAACTGAAGTGCCTGATACAAAGTCAGAAGTGTAAACATCCTCCTTTCCTCTCTTGCTGCTAATGTTGATCTGAAAGTTACCGAAGGTCTGCAGAAACCCGTTGAAGAACTATAGACACCTCCACAGTCCTCCTCAAGGAAGGACATGGTACAGCCTTCAGACTCCTCATTTGTCTTTTGAGCAAGTCCAGTGTGTTCACAATTGCTTTTGCTTTCCCAGTAGAAGATGTTAGCAGTTGTAATAGAGATCTGTGCCACACTATACATTTATGTCTAAGCCCAGGGTGATGCACATGAAAATTCCCATTGAAGGCCCAGTAGGTCCATACAGAGCAGACCGACTGGTTACTTAGATTCACATTAGCAGGTAACTTCGATTCAGCACACTTGCCAGTAGTAGAGAGCCACAAAACGTTTTCTGGGTTAGGGGTTTTGTTGTTTGTTTTTAGCAAGTTTTGTTTTGTTTAACCTCTGTGCACTTTGCATAAACAAATTGCTGTCCATTTCTAAGGAGATAGGGGTAGCAGGTTTCAGGTGGTTAGAGCATGGTGCTGATACAAGGATCCAGGGTATGGAGGTGTCATGGCTCTATCTGACCAGAATAGTTCCCTGAGCAACCCTCACCATGCCTTGTTGGCAGTTGCTGCCACCGGTTAATGGCAATGGGTGACAGGAGGTGTGCAGCACAGAGAAAGAACCCTTTCCTCCTTCCAGCATTGCTGTGTAGCTTGGCTAGGGGTCATCAACTTTTAAACTCCTAAAAAAGAAGCTATTCTTTTAAGGAAATTATTTCTCTATTTAGGGAATTCAGCTTGGACATATTTATATACATGGAGTTTGTCAGCTGACTCAGACCCTTGTCCTAAATATCTTTTTTCAAAACTTGGTATCATTGGGGAAGGGGTGGGCATGGCTCAGTGGCAAAACTTTTGTGTAGCATGTGCAAGGCCCTGGGTTTGACCTCTAGCACTATAATAATCACAGAAAGGTTGCCATTTAGGAACATAGACTTGCTGTGAAGGCCTTTCTAACTGTCTCTCCCAGCTTTTGCCATGGTCACTGTCCATGACCAAGAAATGTCCAGAGTAGATGAGTCACCACAATTTTGGTAATTACTCAATATCTTGTGTTCCATGAAGTAAAGCAGGACTCTTCAGACTGCCCTAAGTAGCCTAGGTTACAGCTCTGGGAATTGTACGGTTGTAACTACTACTCCAAAGCAGGCAGCTAGCACTGGAAAACACTTGTGGTGATCCAGAATTTTCCTAAGGTCCTTTTCTATCGTAATTGCTTTATTAAATAAATCAGACCTTGAACTTTGACCAAATAATACTTGTTTCTTGCAAAGGTAAGAGGTGCATTGGGCTCCAGGAGCAGTCCAAAAGTCCAGACCCTAGAACTTAGAAGGACTCTGAACCCTGACTCCAGCCTCCATGCCAGCATAGATTAGGGCTGGCTTGAATCTCATGCCAGAGTGATTCCTGCAGGCTGCTAGGGCTGGGCTTGCTCAGCCTATCCTCATACATCCCAGTCTAATCTTCAGAGCCCTCTTGTCACCCTTCCTGCCTCACTGATGGCTGCCCTTTTACAGAGTAGAAGTCATCAGGTGTAAGTTCTGCTCTAATTACTGATTGAACCCCCACTGCAGTGTGACCCCTGTGATGGGGGCATGGGAGAGATTCATCCAGTCAGTGGAAGGGAGATGTTAAAGGAGCTGGTGTGAGTGATGAAAGGCGTAACAGTTTTCACACTGCCAGGACCTGACAGTGTTCCAGTTCCCTTTGCAGCTTAGAGAATCAACGGTGACAGACCAGGAGTTATTCAAGGTTGCAGTGTTCTCCTTGGGCCAGCAACCTCTACAGATGACAGTTGAGCCCCATGAGGCAGAGTGTCAGGTCCCTCTGTTAGCACCTCTCTCCAGAGGATTAGAGCTCCCTTTCTTCTCTGGCTTTGCTGTTGACTTTGGCTGATAGCACATAGTCTTCAGAACCTTGAGTTCCACCTGCAGGATTCTCCTTCCTTCCTGTTCCCAGCCTCGACCACTCACTCTTCTGTCTCTCTGCAGGATGGGCTCTTGTGTTCTTGTCCTCTTGAGTTCAGTCTTCATCAAGAATTTGAAGTCCCTGATATAAAGTCTCAGAAATGGTCATTGAGCTTTTCTTTGAGTAGTGTAGTGAGCAAATTCAGCAGCAAAGTGGCCACAACAACAACAACAAAAATTCTCCAGCTGGAGAGGTTGCGTTCATCCCCATTGAATTCTCTGCTCATGATGGTGGAACCTTTAAGTGCTGCTGGCACCCTGTGCCCTGGGCACACAGCATTTTGTGGCACATCACAGCCTTCATTTTAAAAAGATGAAAGAGAGAACTTTGCACAGAGAAAGAAAAGAACATATGAATGTCATCTTTTATCTTTCTGGGTCAGTTGATATTGGAATTTTTGTTTTTGATACACATTTTTAAGCCAATCATGCCAAGTTGTGGGTTGTTTTGATTTTTCACTACAATTATCTCTTGTTCCTCCTGTTTTGACTGCTAATGTTCCTCTGTGACTCTAATGTCTATTTTATAGGAAGCAGCTTTACCAGGGGTTTCCTATTAACACTGCAGAGCTATCTTCATACTTAAAACAAACAAACAAAAGAAAGAAAACTCTTGCTCAACTCATGGAATATTTGCAGAAAACCATTTAGCCCACCTTGAGCAAAGGTTAGATTCCTCAGGTTTTTTGTCTTTATTGTTTTATTTTTAATTCATTGTAATAAAAAATCCAACTAAGCATTATTGTGCTACCTCAAAAGTAAAATATTCTAAGGTCATCTTTTGGTTCTGAGTTCTATATATGATGTATGAAATGTCTTTCAATTGGAATTATTTTTTAAATTGTTGGGATGAATCTTATTTTAACCTGTTTTACACTTGTGTTTTAATCTCAAAAGAATATATATGATCGGAAAGCAAACAATTCTTGATCTATGGTATTGAACTTAAAATTACAAGTCACTAAGAATTAATCATTGTTTGCTCAAAACAAGGTTGAGGGTTTTTGTTTTGGTTTGTTTTTTAAAAGGAAACTCTAGGGCTCAGCTTCACTCTTGATTAATAAAGGCTGACAAATCAAAAGAAAAAAAAAGATTTTAGATGAAAACGTAAAGAAATAAAAGGGATGTCTGGTTAAGACAACCTCGGAAACAACTCCTGCCTGAATATTCTATCACACTTCTTCTTCATTCTATCATCTTCTCAACAGAGAGAGAAAACAAGAACTACAGCTTCAAGCAGTTAAAATCCTATAACAAACTATGAAATGACTAAGATGCTGCTGTGGGCAGGAATGCTATCAAGGAAGAAAAAGAGCAGTTTACTGATTGCTAAAAATGTGAAGATACTACAAATATATTGATCATTCATGATTATTTGTTGTTTTCAAGAATGAACTAATCCAGATATGAAACATACTTTTATCCCCCTAAACTGAAAGTATAGTTGTTATGTGATCCAGTCAGGCCAACACCGAAAATATGCCTAAAGGCATCCAAGTTAGTGTAGCACTAAGATACCTGCCTACTCATTTTAATGTGGTCCTACTCACCACAGCCAAGTTATAGAATTAGCCTAGATGTCTGTGATGGATAATCTTCATTGTCATTTGGATTTTGAGGTGTTTAGGACTTACCTTGTAGGCATGTGTTTAAGGGCAATGTCAGAGAAGTTTCATAATGATGGAAGATCCATACTGAATATGTGTGCCACCACACCCCAGACTTCAGTCTTAGATGAAGTAAAAAATGAAGAAATAAAGAAGAGGATTAGCACTCCCGTTTCTCAGCGTCCGGGTTGGTGCCAGTAGGTAAACCTGCCCCAATAACATGCTTTTCCTGTCATGTTACACTATATTCTTCTGAAATGTGAGCCAACAAATATTCTTCCTACCAAGGTTTGTTACCTCATACAGGTAATCCCAACATCCTGGAGGATGATGCAAAATGATCTCCACTATTTTGATGCTACCTTGGGATATACAGCAATTTTCAGGAGAGCCTAGGCTATACAGTGAGACCCTATTTGAAAAATTTAAATATCTTCTTTTTGTTATTGTTGTATTGTGTGTTTGTTTTCTTGCTTGTCATGGGTTAATGGGGGAAATTATTAAGGCAACACCACGTAGTTAACAGAATTTTTATTTAGGGATTTAGGGCAACTTACAGCAAGTAAAGGGGTTGGTCACAGGGTCCAGGAGAGATGAGTGCAGTCCAGTGGTGTTCTCTGGAGAACTCTGCTTGGTCCACCCTCCAACATCTAGCATCCAGGAACCAAGGGCTCCGGCAAGGACTGCTCCTGAGTCTTAACGGCTCTCCAGTCTTAACGGCTCCTGTCTCAGCTCCACACCCCGGGGGGAGGGCCGAGGTAGGCGTGGAAGTTACCGGAAGCCTCAGAAAGGGTTATGCTTCCAGGTCATAGCTGGAACTGCTGCCCTCTACATCTCCCCCTTTTGTCTAAATAAGAAAATTCTAACCTAATACAAAACTATATACAATAGGAATGATTATCAAATATTGTCCAGGAGGAATAAGAGATAATGACCTAGACAAAATGGAACTACAACCAACACAAACAACATCAAACAAGAGACACATATTAAAATACTAAAATCCAGAGAAGTCTGGAACATAGGTAAATGGCATGTTACAGAGATCTTTCCAAAAGGTGTCCTATCCTAAAGAACCTGAATCTAATACTTAATATGTTCTAGCTAAGATACAAGAAGATTGTAACTATAACCATTAGTCTTCAATCCCATCCCAATGAGAAGGAATATAATAACACCTGAGAAACGGAAGAAGGATGCAAGTAACGTTCGGGAGTCTTGCCAGAGTAGGCAGAGACAGCTAGCAGCCTGGACAGTCACCTAGAGTCTCTCAGTATCATTGGTGTATTTAAATTGGTGACAGGCCTAGCTTATCTCTCATACCATTTTCAAAAGCAGGTTTTTTGAAAGACTGTCTTACCCTGTCTTAGCAGAGTTCAATAGTCATTTTTACTGTCAGTGGTCGAGGCAAGGGTAGTTCTTCGCCCAATAGGCCATTTTTGTGCCAAGAAGAAGACAAACTTCCNAATGGAAATGTCTCAGAAGCCCACCATTCTCTTGGGATCATATCAGTGCTGCCAGAAGCAATTGTGTCTCACGTCAACAAAATTCTAAGTTATCAAAACATTTAAATGCCATATTCTCTAGGTCTATGAAGTGTTTGAAGATTACCTATCCATCTAACATATGTTTCTGTAAGTCTGGAGAACCTAACTAACATAACTATNGACATGACAAGCATGAGTGACTATTATAACTCATTAAGTCTTTGCTACTAAAATAACTTAAGGACTAAGGCTTCACATATCAAGATAAACAGTCTGTAAGTAGATGTACCATAAGGACAATGACTTCAAGATTGTGACAATACCCAAAATGGGCTTAAACAGATGTAGAACATATATACATACGACAAATACAATTTTACATTTGTATCAATATACAAAGTACTTCAAACAAAAGTAGAAATATATGTACATTATAACAAATATAGTTCTGCATTTGTATCAATACACAAATTATCCTAAATAGGAATATATAAGTAGTTTTCATTAGTATCAATATATGAGAATCAGTATCAGTGCAAATTATCTAAGACTGATATTTTACTTAATTAGTTTACTAGTAAATACAATAATCTACCTTAATATCCTATACCTATCCATTCCCCTTTTTATTTCCTAAAAAAAGAATACTGAGTCCACATTCTATTGTTCCACCCCCAACCCTACAACCATGTATTCATGCCCTGAGAAAAAAAGATATTTGGGAGAGGGGTGTCGTTTTCTTATAATTACTTCCTGCTGTTTTCGGGGCAATGGTATCTCTGCGGGGTGCTGTAAGAAAGATTAGATTAGCTGGGCAGTGGTAGCACATGCTTTTAATCCCAGCACTTGGGAGGCAGAGGCAGGCGGATCTCAATGTTCGAGGCCACGTGGGCTACCGAGTGAGTTCCAGGAAAGGCGCCAAAGCTACACAGAGAAACCCTGTCTCAAAAAAAAAAAA
>LZPO01017773.1:2039-13231 GCA_001675575.1 Neotoma lepida | reverse complement strand
TTCAAGGGCTGGTAGATTCTTCAATGTGTTGAGCATTTAACTGCTCTTGAACCTGTTGTTCCAAAGCTTGTAGCTTTTCTTTTGTCAAAGGCCATTGTCCAATGCAGACAGGTTTATTAGTTAGCCATTTTAAAGGTAGGGCTGTTGGAACTTCTGAGGGTTCAGTAGCAGTTGTGCTCTGTTTATGCACAGCCTGAATGGTTGGTGACTTTTTTATAGCATGTTATGATATTATTCCTAGAAACATGCATAGGTCTGTATTCCTTTTCTGAGAGTGTAGGAATTTTAATCTGGGTATTCCACTGTTGTAACAGATCTCGGCCCCAAAGATTCACCGCTACATTTGCTATATATGGCTTCAGCCTTCCTTTCTGTCCTTCTGGCCCTATGCATTCAACCCATCTNNAACTCTGTTTTACNTGAGATAGGGTACNAACCCCTAGAAANTNGACATCTANCTCTTGAAGAGGCCAATTGGAATGCCATGATTTTGATGTAATTATAGTCACATCCGCACCTGTACCTACCAAACCTTCGAGAACAATGCCATTAATCCGAATTCTAAGCTTTGGTCTTTGTGCATTTATGGAAGTCTGCCAAAATATTCNTTTTATTGTGTTCTTTGGAACTTTTGATTCATCTATTCTATTATCCAGTNCAGTATTGCTCTTTACCTTAGACAATGGTTTATTTAATTGTCCTAGAGAGGAATTTCCTCCACAGTGGCTGGAAATGTATGGACCACGTTTGATTTGGGGGCCTTCAAGTGACTCCTTGAGTCATTTCTTGATGGCAAGAAAATCTATTACTGATCTGCACTCATTGGTCCAATGTCGGCCTTTGCCACATCTTCTACATAATCTAGAAGGTTGGGGTCTCCCATTTGGGTTATTTGTAGAAGGCGTATCATTTCTAGGAGCACCCCATATACAGTTTTTACTTATATAACCTTTGTACCACATTTAAAGCATTTGGTACCCTGAGGCCTTCTTCCACCTCTGGGAGTTCTCTCTCATATCCAAGCCTCATTACTATAATTAAGAGACTCAACAACATTAGTATACTGAATCCATTCTTCCAAAGGAGCTGATCTGACCTTAATGGCATAATTATTCTTTTGCCTTCTGTATTAGCTTTGTTAAAATTAAAGGACTCAGTCAATATTTTTCTTAATTCTTTATCTGACACGGCTTTCATAATAGTTGTGGTCAGCCTTTGTAAAAAATCAGTGAAAGGTTCTTGAGGTCCCTGGAATATCTTTGTGCATATCTCCATTGTTTTTCCTGGTTCTGGAATTTTTTTCCAAGCATTTAGAGCTGCTGTACAGCATAGGGATATTGTATGCTCATCATAAGTGGCTTGTATATTCCTATCAGCGAAATGTCCCTCACCAAGTATTTGATCTTGGGAGATCTCAAAACCTCTGAGTTTACCTTGTTGTTCTACATTTTTTGCTTCTTGTCTCAGCCAGCTTTTCCATTGCAACTGCTGGCTATATTCTAGAACAGCTGAAAAAAACTGATCCCAATCATCTGATATGATTCTATTTGAGGTAGACCATGAATTTAACATCTGTCTTACAAATGTTGAGTGTATGTCACTACCGCTTCCTTCATATGTTTAAATCCCCTCACTTTTTATATAGCTCTGGCTTGTCTGGAACTTACTATGTAAACTGGACAGTCCTTGAACTCCTAGGGGTCTTCCCAACTCTACAGGCCAAGTGCTAGGACTTAAGATCTTTACCTTTGTAGCCTATTATTTTACTAAACAGACTGTATTAAAACAAATTTTTAATAATTTATCATTATATCCATTGAGTAGCTCATCAACCCATATCTGATCAGCTATTTGTGCAGTAGATGGTGATGAACACAGACACCCACAACTGGACAAGATTCGGATAATGAGAGACTACAGTATGTTCAGTCCTAGATGGGACATGTATATCACATTCCCTTCTTCCAAGGCTCAGAGTTCACTGGGAAGAAAGGATCTAACAGCCAGAGATGGAAATGCTTCCAAGGTAAGAGTGTTTCTCAGACAGAGCAATAGAGCTGCCCACAATGATGAAGTCATAGCAGTTGGACAGCATGCACAAGACCTACCCAAACTCAAATGAGACAAAATCACTGCATGAAGAGGGGAGGTGGGCATGAAGTCCTATCCTTAGGTAAAAAGATATTGGCAATTGGTGGTTGGAGAGTGAGAGTCTTTCTTTTTAAATGGTGTGTAACCTAAGAGTTTGTCCAAGCACCACTGGAAGGTTACACAGCCCATAGTATGTGGGCCACACACAGTGTACTTGATGGGTTTAAATTAATTTTTAAAAGGATGTAAAGGCTGTTCTTGGTAGAGAATTGGGCAGGTATTTTTTGGAAAAGTTAGGGGGCCTAGAAGAATATTGACAGAATANATAGTAGGAAATCCTCAAAGCACTACCAAAAAGGTGAGAAAATGACAGCAATTAATAAGATCTTTGTCCCCTAGGTTGCTTCATGTCCTATCAAAGACACAAGAAAACTAAGAGAGTATCCTCTAAAGGTAAATGAGTAAAAGATTATGAGAGGACTCAGATGGCTCCCCCAGACTTCTTGGTCCTGGGTGGGCATTATCAACCAGGAACTGTAGGGCACCATAATATCATAGACTGCCCAAGGTGTCTAGGTTTGGGTTCAGGAGAGAGGAAAGGCAACAGTTCTACACCATGCCTTGAGGCTTGAGTAGTCAGGACTCAACCATGCACCCCCTTTGACTCTACCAAGGACCTTGGTACCTAGCCATTGGGTACCATCATGGTGAGACAGTACAGGATGGGGAGGTGGAAAAGAGGGAAAGGCAGAATGTTTTGTAGGCTAGGGACAGAGATGGATCTGAAGGTGAGGGTTATGGGGAACAGGCTCTTTTGAATAACCTGCTGGCCACCTGAGTCCAGGGTGAAATCCAGGCCTGGGCTATGTCCAAGGGCTGGGTCATAGTCTGGGGCCTTGGAGCATCCAAGGGGGATTGTGTTCATGATGTCTGTAGCCCCTAACTCTGCTAGGGGCTGTGCTGGGGCCTTTGGTCTGGGCTGCCACCTGAGGCCCTGCTGATATCCTAGGACCATGCTGCCATGTGGGCCATGCCAATCTGGGTCACCTGCACAGCAACCTGGGACCACAGTGACATTCTGGCCCAGGCTGCTGTTGAGGAACATATCTGGGTTGTCCATGGACTAACTTTGGCCAGAGTCTGTGCTGTTTTCCCTCACTCACGTTGTCTCCAGGGGTCATGGGGATGCCCCAGGTCTGGGCTCCTGCCTGTGACCACATTGGTGTCCAAGGGTTGTGCCTCCACTGGGGCCAGGTTGATTTGCATGACCAGTACTGTCAACCAGAGCCAGAGTATTTTCCAAACCAGGGCTGTTGCCATGGGCCATGTCTGGTTCTGTGGTCCTGCCACAGGCAGGGTCTATGTTGATGACTGTAGCTCCTGAGACCATTGAAGACAGAGCCAATGCCAGGGGGCTGGGCTGCCACCGGGGACCATGTTGACAACCAAAGGTCATATTGCCCTGGGGGTCTAGCCAGTCTGAGTGGCCTGCACTGCCACATGAGACCATGGTGACATCCAGGCCTGGACCACTGCATAAGAACATGTCTAGGTCCATGGTCCTACCACACCCAGGCTCTGTATTTATGTACATATTTATGAATTTATATTGCCACCAAAAAATCACATAGATGTCTGGGATCTGGGCTGCACCCTGAGGCCATGAGGGTGTGGGTAGAAGTTACTGATGTAAGAGGGCTGTGCTATAACCTGGGACCATGGTGTCATCTGGGCCAGAGTTCTGCCAAGGGACAGCCCTGCAGCAGCTGGGGTGTGGGGTGTTATTCATGGCTCTTTTTACCACCAAGGGCTCTGCAGATGTCCAGGATCTGGTTAGCCACCTGAGACCATGTTGGTGCCTGAGAGCCATGCTGCCTACAGGGCCATAAAGATCTGGGTGGCCTGTGCTGTTCCAGGCCATGGTGATGGCTGTGTCTGAGCTGATGCCAAGGGTTATTCTGGGTCTGTGGTCTTGCTGTAGCTGGGGTCTGTGATGATGTCCATGGCCTGTGTTAGCACAGGGTTCACTGGAACAATTGTACTGAACCAGCACTGCCCTTCACTGGCCTTAGGATAGCTGACCCTGCCCCTCACTATAAATGCAGCAGGAGAGCTGGTCCAGCACCCTATGGGAGACCTAACCCACGCACTTGGGAAAGATGACTCCACCCCTCACTACAGCCTTACATCTCACCTGGGCAGCACACTAGAGCTGATTCTGAAGTTGGGGACAGGGGTGACCCTTCTATCCCTCTACCATATAGTAGCATGGGTGAGAGAAAGATGCCTTCCCCTTCACTCATTATCTCCTATGGCAAGTAAGAGAGCTGGCCCCGGGATCACAAGAGTAGGAGGACTATCCCTGACTCTCATCAGCTGCAGTGTCCTTCCCCTCCCAGTCCCTCCTCCCCACCTCTGGGCAGCACACTAGAGCTGACCCTGATGTCAGGGATGCAAGTGAGCCAGCCCTGAGGGCTTGAGAGCAAAAGAGGAAACCCTGCCCCCCATCTTCCTTGCATTGTCCAGGATGAAGGAAAGATGCCTTCCCACCTACACCCCTTGCTACCTGTGGCAGGCAAGAGAGTTGGCCCCAGGATCACGAGAGTGAGAAAACTATCCCTGCCTCTCACCAGCTGTAGCACACAGCAGAATTGGCCCTGCACCCTGCTTGGGGAGAACACTAGAGCTGACCCTGTTGTCAGGGGTGCAGTTGAGCCAGCTCTAAGGGTGTGAGAGCAGGTGAGCTGATCCCACCCACCCTCATGTTTCCCCTAAGCAATCAGAAGCTTGGGCAAAATTGTACAACTGGCCCTGGCAATGTAAGTGTGGGTGACCCAGATCTGAGGACCTGAGAGCAGCAGAACTGGCCCCATCATTTGAAGCAGGCTACATTGGGTGAGCTAGTTAAGGCACTCTTGGGGAGCTCATCTGGGTAGTGACTATGAGGGAAACCTGGTTGGCTGACCAACTCAGCTACCATCCAGACCCAGAACCAGGACTATGAGTTAGCCCACTCCAACATCCACCAAATCTATGTACTGTTGGAGCATGTGAAGGGGACAGATCTACAGATCTAAAACAGCAGGTTTGATAATTGCCTTCAACGAGGCTCACTTAACAAATTGATTGATTTACAACAAATTGATTGATTACAAGTCCAATGTCACTTAGACCTTTTAAAGTACAAGAGACAATATACCACTCACTTAACAAATTTCACTAATTTTTTAGACTGAAAAATCTATTTCCTCATTTCTCTTATCAATATTAAAGTNCCCCTTTGAAGAATATAAAGCAGCTTTAAAGGAAATACTTAAACATGTACAAGGAATTAAAATAACAACTTTCAGGCCCACATAGTCTTGAATTAAACACATTGTCTGTGATTATTTTAGTTCTGATGTTAAGGGAAATTAGCCTTGGGATTACTGCTAGTTCTAAGATAAGGTCTGCATCTGGTGCTTGCATCCTCCAAGGTGCCTATGCCTGCAACCCCACTGCCTTGCTGCAGTAGGTAGCAAGAGCCTACTAAGAAAATGGGTCCTAAAGCTCTCAGAGTTTCTATAATTATCCATATATTTGTTTAGATCAAAACAATGTGCAATTCCCANAATTTGAGTGAATGTGAAGATACTTTTAAATGATGAAAAAAAAGCATACTTACTTACCAGTATCCTAAGGGTTTTATCATAAATACATATGAGTTTGACAAAATGTAGAATTCCTAAGAATTTATATTTGTCCATTTCTCTTTGAATATATTACCATGATCATTGGCATTAATTGTTTCAAATATACATGTCGTCTCATGGCCTTAAACCACTATAACGATATCCTCTTCTGTCTTGTCATTTAGGACATGGCTGAGCTTCACTTTTCTCTGGATTTTTTTTCCTTTCCTGTCTCACTTTTTGAAGTTTGCTTCTGGGAGCACATAGCTATTGNGTATACTCTTGCTTCATTCCATCCATAGAGACTCCACCCAATTCTGTACCTACGTTTATATAACTTAAACTATACTTTCCCCTCTACATATCTGTACTTCAATGAATCATTTTTGCAGATTTACTTCAATTATGAGTATATTTCTGTAAATTTTTCTTTATAATATAATATAATTGGTTATGAAAGACTCTAGTCCTTGACTTTTTTTTGAAGCTATTTAATTACAGCTATTACGCTCTACCAGCTAGAACTATAATAATATCCTCTTACTTGTTATTCACTTTGGATAATTTGATATTTTTATCTCAGATATACTTCCATACTTAATGGCCTAAGTTGTTCTTGATTCCATTCTAAGATATGCATGGTTTTATGGAACAGTTTTTATTCTTTAAAAAGTTATTTAATTTTTTGTGTATGGGTGTTTTCCCTGAATGTATATCTACACACCATATGATTGCAGTGCCCATGGAGGCCACAAGAGGGCATCAGATTCGATGTGATTGCAGTTACAGAGGGTTGTGATCAGCCATGTGGGTTCTGGGAATCTTCCCAGGCTTGTCTGGAAGAGCAGCCAGTGCTCTTAGACATTAAGCCATCTCTTCAGCCCCTCATTCTTCACTTTTGATTTTACATGAGTGGGCAGATTTTTTTCAGTAAATATCATGAAAACTGTATTGGTATATCCAATTGCAATAAGAAATCACTTTGTGTCTGTTCTCCTTGTTATGTTTTGTTGTTACTTTGAGTTCTCATTTATTTTTATTTCATTCATTTTGTGATTATCTGCATTGAGCCATTGCACCAGCAGAAGCCAGGCATGGCTGATTATGGCCCTAACCCTAGTTTAGCATTCAAAATGAAGGGAGAAGTGGATCATCATGGTTTGTGGTCTGAGTTAAACAATGAGCTTCAGAACACCATACACTACAGAGTAAGATCATATCTCAAAAATTATCAGAATCCCCATTCACAATGCACCAGGTATTAGAAGTGCATGTTGTGTATCTGCTAGCCTGTCATTCCCCTTGAGCAACTGTACCCTGAGAAAGGCTCAGGGCCACACTGGGAACCTGATCTCTGAGAGTAGTCACTGGAAGACTCATAAAGACTTCCTATTCATTTAAAATCCTGGACGAATAGTCTTCTCTGGTGGATACCCCACAACATTTCAAACAAAAGACCAGTAAGGTTTTTTTTAATGCCCAAAGTGAAGGGAACAGGCAAATTCACCGTGGCCTGAATACTGCTGTTTTAACTTCAGACTCCATTTCACCTGCAGGGTGAAATAAAGTTCAGGTTCCCAAGTCTTTGGGAAACTGAAAACTTTCTAATAGCTGACCAACCTCCTCCCTAAACCAGAGAAAGAAGTGCTATGCATCTTTAGTTCTTTAGGAACATTATGGCTGTTCCCAACAACAGAAGGAACAAATGAATCTCTTCAGTTGGACTGAAAGGCTTGCACTGTATTCAGTTGACAATGATAGAATATTCAAGGAAGCCCCCAATCTCGAAGTCTTGACTGGTGAAAATTACAACTGTAACTTGGCAACAAATGTTGGTGAATTTTATGCCTATAAACCCTACTTTTGTCCTTGCTTGGGGCTGTCAGGAGAAACAAGGCTCCTGAGTCCTTTTGCTGCAGCCCTGCTCCATCAGTGACCCACTTATGTGGTGAATTATTACAATCTTTGGAACCCGTAAACATTGTCTCTCATAGTATCTCCTGAGGCTAGGTGTAACACAAAGCAATAGGAGCCCAAAAATCTACAAAATACCACTGTTTATTTATTTTGAGAGCGGTGCATTACTTTGGAGTACTGTCTGATCTTGAACTCCTTAGCCTCCTGCCTCAGCTTTTTATCTGCATGGACTATAGGCATGAGCTTCCACACTGAGCTTTAACCCTCTTTAAATTTAGGGAAATACATAGCTATAACTCTAAGTTCCAATATTGATTAAAGTCTTTGAGATAGTGTTAATTGGTACATTGTAGTAAATTTTTGTTTATAAACCATGTAATAAAGAACAAATTCAATCAATGTTCTTTTTTCTATATGAATATTATTTAAAAATGTAAATTTCTTTTTCCACATATATACTTTTATTAACAAAAGCATGTTTGCATGCTAATAGGATTCAGTGGGACTTTGTGCATAGGGAAACAGTATGCATGGCTTCTGTGCAAGTGTTTTCCCTCTACTGGCTTCTTTCCACTTCAAGGTGATTANGATCACTCTTCTATTTTCAGTTGGAATTTTTTATCATAAAACTTTAAAATATATATTATACTTTAAAAATTGAGTTAAATGGAATTTTATCTTAATTATATATCTACATTAAATATGTCTATTTCATATTCATATATACATTAAAATGCACAAGACATTGTTCAGTTTTATATATAATATATATATATATATATTTACTCTTTATTTTCTCTCCTCTTTCTAGAAGCTTTCCTTTTCCACTCCCAAATCAACAACCTTATTATATGTTTTATTTCTGCTTCTAGCTAAGAAGAACTGAGGATGGAGGGGAGTTGGACCTGTATCTAGGCATAGCATCTCCTGAAATACTACCATTTTATACCTGATCATTTCTACTTCTTTCAGATTTTAAGTCAATGTATTTGTGATTTTTTCCCCTATTGACAGATTTTTTTGCCTCTCAGAAGAATCTACACTAAGTAATCTGCTCTCCAATAAATGATGCTTTTATACATTTGATGTAATTCTTTATGAGTTCTCTGAGAATTCCATACACCGTGCTTTGATTACTTTGACCTCCTTTCTCAACTGTTCCAAAAGCCAACCCCTTCCATACCCCCACTCACCCTTCCATGTCCTCTTTGGGGTTTTGTTTGTTTTTACATCATTAGAATCCAGTTTGTGATGCCCATATATTCTTCCATGTGTGGCCTTCCACTAGAGCCTGGGAAAACTGCCAGGGGATACCCTCTTAAAGAAAACACTTTCTTTTTTTTCAGTTTTATATTTTGTTTTCCTTATTGAGAAACGTTAATATTGGGTACATCAAAACCAATTTCTTGGAGGGGAAAAAATCAGAACCCACAATAGAAAAAAATAAAATAGTTACCGCCTGGGCCATAGCAGAACCCAGAGAATATACTCTTTTAATTGAAAAATTCTAGGTTCCTCACAAGTGACCTTTTGATACAAGTGACCTATCAAATTTGGGACTTGTGGTTCTTGGTGTGGAGGTCCACAGANAAACTAGGAAATCTTCAGACTTTGGCTGAATGCCAGGAGGGGTTATTTGGCTTTTGTCTCTTTTTTCCTTGTCTAAGAGGTAGCAGCAGCATCAACAGGGCCCACCTTCTGGGCATCTTCTTTCTTGACATGATGAGCCTGAAGAACTGTCACAGCTTCATCTACCTTGGAACCAGGAGACTCAGGGGACTCCAGCATGTGGAGTAGCTCAGAGCTGTCAATTTCTGTCAGCATTCCTTTAATCTTTCCAGCCAGATTTGAGTGCATTGTTTGGATAAGTGGGAACAAACGCTCCCCCAGCATCTGCTTCTGTTCCTGGGGATGTAGTGGGGTGCTGCAGCCTGCATTGAGGCAGTCAGTGGCTCCTGCCCCTGGACATGAACTGCAGGCTGTGGTGCCTGCAGTGGCTGAATGAAAGGTTGAGTGCTGTGAACACTGGAGGCATATTTGTATGGAGCCACAGCCCTGAGAGCAGCAGCAGCAACTGCGGCATGAGGTGCAAGGCTTGGCACAGCTGCAAGAACACCTCCAGATTGGCAACTGTAAGTCAGCCCTTGTTGGGCGACACCAGCCCCACCAAAGTCCATAGCCAAATGGGCCAGGCACTCAAACCCGACTCTCTGAGTGGTTGTAGGAAGGCCAAGAGAGATCACTGGAGCATTACCAGTTGGAGCCAGGTGGGGAAGATCTGGATAAGGCTCAGACTGCCTATAGCACTTGGCATTCCTTGGAATCCTTGAGGTCTCTCGCCTTGGTGCCAGCATGGATTAGGCCTCATCTGTGCTAGCTGGTTAGGTGTGTAATATGGAGGTCTTCCCTGAGCCTGCAGAACTGCTGGCCAAAGTAGCCACCGGCTGCAGCCTGGAACAGATTTAAGATGGCATTCACAGGGAGTGCTCTCATGCCAGCCACACACTGCATATACTGGTTAGTCAGATGAGCCTTCTGCTCTTCCTTCCTCTGGGCCAGGGCAACATACAACGGCTTGAAGCCCACAATTCGTCCCTTCATCTCAGTCACTGCTTTGGTTGCCTCTTCAGGAGATGAGAAGCAGACAAAGCCAAACCCTTTGCTTCTTCCATCTTCTAGCATCACCTTAGCGCTGGTGATCAACCCAAAAGGAGAAAACTCTTTCCTCAATTTCTCATTGTCAATGGTGTCATCCAAGTTCTTAATGTAGAGATTCACTCCCTGGTACCAACTAATTTCTCTCCTGCTTCAGCTGCTCAAATTTCTATTTTAATTCAGCCTGACGTTCTACTCTTTTCTGTGCACAGCCTACAATTATGGCTTTCTCACTCATTTCTTTTCCATTCATTTCTTCCACAGCCTTATTGGCATCCTCGTGTTTTTGGTAACTTTGTGCCAAAGCCTTTGGATTTCCCAATGGGATCTCTTATCACCTTGACAGTTTTACCAAACTGGCTGAATAGCTCTTTCAGAATATCATCATCCACTTCTTCCCCAAAATTTTCATATAACATTGGTAAATCCCTTGGCTTTGGCTCCAAGCTCAGCTTCACACTCTTTGCAAGACTTGAATGTGTCCACAAACACCTATCAGTCATTGAGAAGCATGCCATTCATCTTCTCGGTGGCCTTGGTGGCAGCTTCTTGGGTCTCCAAGTGGACAAAGGCATAATCCTTAGAGCCATTCTCATCACAAACCACCTTACAGGACAGGATGTTTCCAAAGGCTGAAAAAGTATCATACAGTGCCTTGTTGTCTATAGATTTATCCAGGTTCTTGATGAAGACATTCCCCACACCAGACTTTCTCAAAGAGGGATTCCTCTGAGACCACAGGATCAGGATTGGCTTTCCTTTAATCACATCCAGGTTCATGATGTCTGAGGCTCTTTGTGTCAGCTGGCTGCTGGAAGTTGATGAAGGCATAAGCCAGAGAGTGGCGGGTGATCATAG
>LZPO01017772.1:0-10108 GCA_001675575.1 Neotoma lepida | reverse complement strand
TAAATCTGTGCTCCTGGACCAATGGTCACTCAAAATGTCCTAGAATAAATGATCTCTTATTCCCTTTAATGAGAGCTATGGTTTTGTGCCAACAGAAGCAAACAGAAGAAAAAACTATCCAATGAATACAACCCTAAATAACCAGAATAAATCACCAACCACAAGGGAGGCCTGAGCCCCAGAAAGCACCATCATCCAACTGAGGAGGCAGTGCTGGACAGTTAGGCACAAAGGTCTGCGCCCAATCAAGGCAATTCCTCTGGCAAAATGTGGATTTTTCTTGGGATCTCATGCTAGGCACTATAACTGTTAATGCGAAATGACAAAACTCAGTCCTTACCTCAAAATGGATGAGAGATAGTTCATGCTAGAGTCAATTATGAGTAACCAAGGCCTAAGACATAGATTCAAGGTTACCCCAAATTCCCATATTCAAATGTGGTAGTGTTATTATGGAGTTTTTATAGTAAAAGAATAAACAAAGTCATAAATCAACACAACTTTCAAATATATTGGAAGGCACATTGTTCAAGCAAANCAGGGTGTCCTGATTACTTTTGTTGTTAATTTGACACATCTGGGAAGAAGGAACCTCAACTGGAGAATACCTTTATCAGATTGATCTGTGGGCATGTCTGTGGGGTAATTTCTTGATTAATGATTGATGAAGGTGGTCCAGATGATTGTGGGCAGTGTCACCAATGGGCAGGTGGGTTTGGAGTTTCTCAGAAAGGCAGCTAGCTGACCTTGAATGGTGGTGGTACACATCTTTAATCCCAGCACTTGGGAAGCAGAGGAAAGAAGATCTCTGTGAGTTTGAGGCCAGCCTGGTTTACAGAGTGAGTTCCAGTACAGCCAGGCCTACACAGAGAAACCGTCTCAAGTCTCTGTCTTGAATAATAATAATAATAATAATAATAATAATAATAATAATAATAATAATAATAATGACAGCTGATTATAAACCTTGGAGCAAGCTGGAAAGCAGTAGTCTTCCACGGTTTCTGCTTCATTTCCTGCCTCCAGGTTCCTGTCCTGGCTCTTCTTGGTAGTGGACTCTAATCTAAAAGATGTAATAAATCCTTTACTACTTAAGTTGTCTCTGTTATAGTTATGCTAGCAATAGAGAAGCCAACTAATATAAGCAGATCCCACTGCTATAGCCTCAGACACTATCTAATGACATTCCTAGTGGCTGGTGGAAGCTAGGGGTGTCTTTATATTCCCCAAAGACTTATCTAATAGTCCCAAGGACACTGGGTCATACACAGTAGTAAGCAATAAATAGCTATTTGAATGGGGTCAAGAAATCTCCAAATAACTCTGGACCTGCANCACTCCAATTCTGCACAGTCCATGAAGTTCCAATCGGCNGGTCAGCTGAATGTTTAGTGTAAGCCACANTTTCTTTTTGGGACTTTTGGTGNACAATCCTGCACTGATCACTAGTAGTCACCATTTGTGTGTATGAGTAAATATAGCTTAAAGTCTCATCAGAGAGTGTTCAAGTAAACACAAAAGCACTTTTGGATATAACAGNCATGCTATGTATTAAATTTGCAGAACTTACTTGNTTTGTATTTGAAAGTCTTTATATCTTANTGAACTTGTCACCATTTTCCCTTTTCCCTCTCACCCAGAATTCTCTCTGTACTGAATTGAACATTCTAGATACCGCAGTTTAAGAGGGAGTCTGCACCGTGTCTTTCTGTATCTGACTTACATTAGTGTAAAGCCCCTAGGTCCATCATGTAGCCATCACTGGTGCATCTATGTCAGCCTTCGTTCTGTGTGCAATCCACTCCCTTCTCACTCTGGTTCTCAGCTACAATTACCTATCATCACTGTGTCTGAGCAATTTAATCAGAACTTATCCTGATATAGGGACAACATGGCCCAAAATGAAAGGACAAACAACATAACAAAGCCATCCACTCTCACAGTCAGGCTCTAATTGCTTAGTTCTGACCCAGTGACTGGCCATGCTTTGTACAAACTACTTTAGCCTAATTTCCATTGGTCTCTGGTGNTACACCCAAATTGCCAGTATGGGACACAAATGATGTTATGAAATTCACTGCATCAAGACGGCGAGCTGCCTTCTGAAACTCTATGACCCCATACACATGGTCCAGGAAGCGAGAGCAGCTAACTTCCCTTAACTGCCCTAAAAGAACCCCATTCCCCTCCCCAGGGTGGCTATTCACACTCTAAGAATTGTCTTACTGTTTTAGTCCCCAGTATTATTCTTTACTAAGACATTTATGGCTAATCCAGCCTTGGCAAATACTTTTACATCTATCCCAATACACACACATCCTGTAGGCATGACATTTGGAGTCTGGCTTGGAACTTCTCCTTACCTTCCTTAGCCTGTCTTTATTTTGGTGTTAGTGGTACTCAGTCAAGTGGAAAGAGGGCAACTGAAGATCTATGGCTGGGTGGCTGGGGCAGCTCTCCAGTGAGTCTGAAGGCCTCTGGGCTGTGATGGACCACTGTTTCCTGTCAGAATATGAGCTAGGAGTTCCTTTCATCCCTTCCATAAAAGTAAGACACTACATGTGTTCTTCCTGGGAGCTGTCTGTGGTACATAGACAGTAACAGCTCTGTGAACATGCCCTCATCTCTCTCACTTCACTCATCCTTGAATGGTACTTGGCATTACTCTTCAGAAGGGACGGGGCCAGAGCATGTGGTTAATGGTAGTTATGCTGTAGTATTTATCCCCAACTAGACTTCCTGGACTGAGGGAAATATACATAAGCAGGTTTTCACTTTCTCTGGGGCCGAGAGTTTCCCGTTCCCTCACAGCTGATCTATATTCAATTTCAATTTATAAGCATCCTTTCCAGGTCAGTACGATTCAACTAATGGAACTGGTTTGACCACAGAGTGAAGCTGGGTTTTGTCTCCCAAAGCTGAGAGATACCCCTAGTCACAGCATACCTATGTAAAGTCACCTGTGATGCATAGCAGGGATCGATCTATACAAAGGAAACCTTTGCAGGTAATTGTGAACTTCTTCTAAGTCTTATGATGGATCCCATGTCCTCTATCTCATCCCGCTCTGCTAGGATGTATTTAAAAAAAAGAAAAGACTTCATTTCAGTCTGAGTTTCAGACTCTCAAAAATAAGAAAAAAGTGTATTTCCCTTTGTAATAAAATGGGCCTTCATACCAGTTCTCAGACCATTAGCTACCTAATGGCTACATTAAAACTATAACTATATCCTATAATTATGCCTCTTCTGCTGTAATTCAGGAAAAAAGATGTCAAGATTCCTTATGTCTAAGCCTTCATGTCCCCGTCATGGGGCCCTCAGCTGTGGGAAGGATGTGGCACTACTTGTATGCTCTATGCCCAGTTCCATGAGACTTCCTTGCACACACAAACAAGTCCCTGCTCCATCAGCCACTGCACAGTCACCACCAGCCACACCTCTAGCCATGCCTTAGCATAACAACACTGCTACTACTTTTCCCTCTCTGGTGTTTCTTTTCTTTGGGCTCTTCTCCTTTCTATCCACCCACAGAGCTTTCTTGAGTCTCTCCAACTCTGCACAGAAGCAGCTTCTTCATCTCACGCCTTTGTTTGAGAATTTTGTACAAGGAAATCATACAGGGAGCTCGACGCAGACGACAAAGAGAGCAACACATAGAGAGCCACTAAAAGTTATTTCTCCCATGGACAACAGTCCTCTCCTTCACAAGATGGAAAGTACTCGGCACACACCAAGTACCCATTCTTCTTTTTTCTTTTTTTTTCATGTGTTGCCTCTCCCAACTATAATCTAGGTAGTGTTGTTTACCTAGAATCCTTCCACCTTTATTAGAAAATTCTAAGGGCTCACGGTGTCTTTTGACCAACCCAGCAGTGTATCTATGCCACCCTAACATCTGCTGCATACATGAGGAAAGGCACAGGAACAGGTGAGATGCATACTCACAATGTGACAGCCAGATCAGGCCATAATGTAGATAATGAAGGATGAAGGGATTACTAAAATGATATAATTACCTGCCTATTAGAGGGAATGACAAAGGACATTATCAAACTCATTAACAGTAATAACCTCTGGGAGATATGCAGGGGCTTCCCAAAACCCTGCCCTCTTTCCATCTAAGCCAACTGAAACCACAGGCAATTATACTTGTCTGCATTCTCAGAGTGCAGAGGACCAAACCCCTGCATGTACATTTAATAAGACAACCCTTGGCAGATTATTAGATGAAAGCCCAAAAAACATGGCCTTCAAGGTCCTTAGTAACTGGGAGGAGAGCTTCAGAGTCAAAGGACCACATTGGAAGAATGAAACTAGAGATGGGTGACACTTAATGAACAAAGCAGTAGCCTATTTCCTATCTTTCTCAGGCTGCCCTGTAGCTCATCTGGTAGCCACCAGTTCAGTCTAAGGGAACCAACCAAGGCCTGGTGAATAAGACTCTTACTGTGGTGTTTCATGGGGCAGTTCCCAAGTTCTTCCAAGGACCACATCCAATCTGCACAGTGGGAGTTGACTGGGAGTGAGGAAAGCCCTCTCTCCATGATAAGGGAAGGACAACATTCATCCAGGGACATCAAATTCAGGTCAAACCTGAAAAAGGCAAATGCACCTGACTTTATTTCTGGACTATTGTGGAATAAAAGGGCCTTGTGAGTGTATAAGCTTCCATAATATCTACCTCTATGGACAAGACTTGGACAACCCTACATGTGACAGGGAACACAATTCTTTTTCTTTTAGACAGTGGGGATAACTGTTCAGCACTTACCACCTTCTCTAGCTGGAACTTTCAGTCCCTGATCCTCCTCCCTGGTACTGACAGCAAACCAAATTAGACTCATTTACATCCTTTTCACCATGTGTGATAGACAAGTATCATTCCGCTTATTCTTTTCTTGTTCTAGCTAGTTTCCCAATACTGCTTCTAGGTAGAGATATCACATCTAAATTGCAGACCCATTTAATTTTCTTTGAGACCCCAGAGACTATAATGACACTCTTAACATCAAGTTATGGCCCAGAGATATCTGGAACCTCATAGACCCTGAATCACCTTACAAGTGTCTCCTGAAGTATAGGTACTGCTATCCCTAGGTACTCACTAGTAGTCTCTCCTGTCACAATTCCTCCTAAGACCCCAACAATGTTCCTTGAAGGCTTCCATACCCTTTCAAGCTTAAGGTATTGAACATTTTCAAACTTCCATTATTAAACTTCTGGCTACTAGACTGCTATACCCTTGTATCTCTCTTCTACCTTTTCAGCAAACAACACATAGGTCCCACAGAGTGGTCCCAGACATGGGGCTATGGTCACCATGTATCTCATATTTCTTGCCTTAGTTACTTTTCTAGTGTTATGATAAAACACTCTGGCAAAAATCAACTTAGGAATGAAGTATTTATTTTGGCTCACAGTTCAAGGGTTCAGTGCATCTTACTGGTCAAATCACTGTGTCCCAGACTTCGGGTAGGTGGGCCTGTTGCATTCATTGTCAAGTAGCAGAGAGCAATGAATGCTGATGTTCAGTACACTTTTCCTTTTCGTACAGTCTAGAGTTCCAGCCCAGACAATGTTGGTACCCACAGATGGTCAGTCCTCCCATTTCAAATAATGTGCTCAAGATAATCCTCACAGGTTTGCCTAGAGACCTGTCTCCAAGGTCATTAAAAATCATATAGAGTTGCCAATTTAGATTAACCTTCACAACTCCACCCTTTGTCAACTTGATTCTCAAATAATCCACTTTGAATCATAATCTTCTAACCTTTGTCAACTAGAGTCATTTTAGAAGAGGGATCCTCAATTGAGGAAATACTTGCATCAGACTGGCTTGTGGGCATTTTCTTAACTGGTTATTGATGTGGGAGGGCACAGCCCATTGTGGGTGACACTGCTGCAGGACTGGTTGTCCTGGGTGTTATTAGAAAGCAGGATGAGCAAGCCATGAAGGAGCAAGCCAGTGAGCAGCACTCCATAGTCTCTGTATCAAGTCCTTCCTCCAGCTTCCTGGCCTCTTTGAGGTTCTGTTCTGACTTCCCTCAGTTCTATATCATGCTGTGTACGGACTTACAAACCAAAATAAACCCTTTCCTCCTCAAGTTGCTTTTGGTCACAGTGTTTTATCTCACTAATAGAAACCCTAACTAAGACAACAACTGTGTACCACCATATCTGATATTCTTAGGGCTGAGGTTTAAACTGTAGGCCTTATGCCTGTTAAGCAAGCACTCTGCCAACTGAGGCACATCACCACTACTTGATTTTGTCGGGAAAAAAAGGCATTGTTATGTCTATTTGGATAGNGGATTGTGTGTATCTTCCTCAGACCTTATAATTTCCTAAAATGAATGCCAGGGAAGATCTCCTATATACTCNGAAGGTTCTTTTTGTATACGGATATTTCCACTCTATTTCTTCATCTCACTCTCTTTAGCCTCCTTTATTTTCCACAGCTCATGGGATTTATCTGATTCAGTTGATTTTTCTCACTTTGCAATTTATCAGGAAACACTTTCTCAAACCTGTTTGCTAAACTTGCCCTTGAGACTTTTAGATAAACAAATTCTTCAGAACCCTCTGCAAGGTTGCTGACCCAGGCTTTATATACACTATCCCAAAGGGTCTTCATTTAAAATTTTTTTAATTAACAAAAATATATATATACAGAGTAAAATACAATTTTGATGTATATGACATATGTAGACTATTGAATGCCAAATAAAAAACACTTAACTTATTTTGTGTGAGTGTGGTGACATATTTAAAATTTACTCTCTGCAATTTTCAAATATAAAATATATTGTTATTAACTATTGTCACTGTAGCATAAGTAGTTCAGCTTAACTTATTTCTCTTAACCAAATTTCACATCTTTTGGCCAAAAACTCTATTTTAAATGCACACAAGACAATTTCAATGTGTGATCACTCATATACACTGTTATTGGTCTAGAAGTGACTTTTAAAGTGGATAAATTTCCTATAGGAGGTAGAGTGGAAAGTGGGGTAAAAATAAGCGTATGAAAAATCTCAGAGTTCAAAGAGAAAGACTCTACACTAAAAATGATAGGGGATAAAGAATATATTGGGAAAACAAAATAAAAGCATATAAAAAAAAAGCAAAACAAGAAAAACATGTCCTATGCAGAAGACTCCAAAGTCTGTGGCACTGGGATAGAAAGCCTCAATCTTTTGTAAGCCACTGCCTTAGAACCCTTGATCTTTCTCTTAGCTGGTCCTCTTCCCCTCTCAGAAGTGCTTTTCTCTCTTAGGAAACTGGCCCTTCTTTTGCTATAACTCANGTGTTTCTGTCCAAAACCTTGTTCAGGGACACAGGNTCCTGGAAATCCCAGCAGGTGCCCATCACACTCAAATCCCGTTTACTCAAATCAGTTTCCTTGACCTCTGTTGAGTTGTTCATAGATTTTAAAATATTTTTTGTTTTGTTCACTTTGTTTTTATTTCCATTTCTCCCTCCTTTTTATTTAGTGTGGAGTAGCTTTCAATTTCAGTAGTCCTGAATTTGAGTAATAGCTTTACTACACATCCAGCTACAGAGAAGTAGGCAAAGCATTAATCTCTCTGAGTCTTAGTTGTTGCCTATGTAGAATGGTAGAAATAGGTTCTATTTTGAGGGTTAAATCATACAGGTAACATCCTTAGCACATTATTGATGCTGATTTTTATTAAAGATTTCATAGTTATACTTACATAGCATACAGATATAAAACCCAAGACTCTGAGTTCTTTATGGCACATATCCTTGGAAAGATCATGAGAATATTTTCTATTTTATAACTCATCATTATTTTCTGGGTCAATAAGCAAGGTTAACATACTTCATCAGTGGTACAAGGCTTTCTTGCCACCAAGAATTATTTCTACTTTTCCAAATAACTATTTTAGGCTTTTATAGTTATGCATTATTTCTATATATAATAATAAAATTAGTTAAGAAATTCATTTTTTAATGTTTTACTTTTTACATATATTTATTTGAGTGTGGGTGTGTTTGTATGAGTATGTATGCTATAGTGTGCATGTGGAGGTCAGAGGACAACTTGCAGAAGTCGGTTCTCTCCTTCCACCTTGTGGGTTGTAGGCATTGAACTCAGGTCCTTGAATTTAACCTGCTGGACCCCTCTGCCCCTTGGTTAAGCACCCCTAAGGTTGCTGCATATATAGAATCTATAGAATCTAAATCTTCTAAAATACTTTTGGCTGAGAGCTACTAGTTTTAGTAGCTATTATGTTTTAACAGAACTTCATATCATATATCACAAAGTCTTTAATTATATTGGTTTATCTAATTTAATTACATAATTGTAGATGTTTACAAAGCATTTGCCATGACTAAGTTCCAAAGATGAGCAACTGTGGGTATGGCTTCTCTCTAGCCTCTGAGCTCTTCTCAACAACTTTTTGGTGTCAAATTCTCACTGAATATTGCAAGCACAAGAAACAAAACTCAATCAATTTTAGAACCAAATAAATGCATTAATATAAACCATTTGTATGTGATATCAAGGTAGTATATCTGTGCTGAATATTCACAAAGAAAACTCACTTCTGTGCCTGGGTATCACATTCTGAGGTTCTTCTGAAATACTGTGAACAATGACTGATGACCAACCAGCTGATATGATCTTACTAGAGCATAGATCACACACAGTATAGCATTTAGATAAAGAAAAACTTGACTACCACAATTCTAACATAGCTTCATTTTTTGGGGGAGGGGTCTCACTTATTTTTGTCACAAATAAATGAGGCTTAAAAGTATGATCAAGTCAAACCCAAAGTAACAAACTTAAAGACTAATTCTACCTTGGGTTTTAGGTCTGAATGATGATGCAGCCTGACTTTGTGACAGTTTTTACTATGAAAGAACTTTCTACTTCCTCGTACTACTTAGTATGATTGTCAAAAGTTTAGAGTATCCCCCAAGACTCCCAATGAGAAACCCACACAACTGGTGGAAAAGTATCAGTTAAAAAGATGCTGGAAATTTTCAAACAGAGCATTACTGCCCTAATTTGGCAATGAGATGAAGACAATGTAAGAGCTCATGAAAGAGATCATTCTGCTTAGGTATCCAGGGCACCTAAGCCATGTGTACAATGAACAGAAATGTAAGGACTAGATTACCTCTCACACAGAATGAAATTAGACACAGCCTCTCCCCTGAAGAGACAATAGTATGTTAGGATTGGGAGGTACTGCAGACCTATTAACTCAGAAGGTTATTGTCTCTGCGAATAGGCTAAACCCACATTAATGCTATATGGAAACTTATTGCTGTAGCAGCTTTCATATATATATATATATATTATTAATGTGTGTTGTACATAATATATAATGTTAACATATATTATGTATATTGTACGTGTGTGTGTGTGAAAGAAATTTAAATGGAGTTACCATATAATGGGGGAGACAATGCAATCTCCCAACTAGACGTCTTATGCTGCAAAGTAAAACCTCCAGTGTCAAGAATAGGTTACTTCTTGTTGAGTCATTGGCCAAAGGGGTCCCATAGACTTCCCCCAAATATCACAGGCTATTGTCAAGGCTATTGTTAACTCTCAGTACACCGATGGCAAAGCCCTATTGCAAAGGACACTATTTATTTATGTCATTAAATATGAAGAAATCAAGCTGATGTCCAGATCGAAGCTTCACTCCTAACTAGTGTTCTTGGTCCTAGAAGGTACTTTCCATGTGACTGGAGAAAAAAAGGAATCTCCAGTATCACCCATCTATAAACCCTGTGACCTACACCAGTGACCTGCTTGCAAGATCTGCTAATGCAATAGTGGCACAGAGGCTATGGAAGTAACCACTTTTATATTACAGATTTAGTGCCCACTCCATGATATGGAAGCCATATCTGGCCAAGAACTTGAGATTAGATAGGTCATGGGCTCTAGGGGAAAATATATGGTTATTATTCTGCTAAAGGAACACAGCAACAAAATAACTCCTAATGACATATGCCATACTCATACATAAGAACATTGCTCAGCCCTCATCAGAGAAGCTTCTTCTTGCAGTAGATGATAATTATCAGAGAAGCTTCTTCTTGCAGTAGATGATAATTAT
>LZPO01017771.1:0-28434 GCA_001675575.1 Neotoma lepida | reverse complement strand
TTTATGGAGTAACTCTCAAGCAAATATTTACAAATCCTACACAATTATGTCATCTAAAAGACCATGGCAGTGTATGGAATGACACTCAGAACTAATCCTTTGATACATCCTACAAGCATCTCCCTATAAACTTGCATTTGAATGGCATAATGCAGCTGGTAGCACACGTCTTTGATCCCAGCATTCAGGAGGCAGAAGCAGGTGGATCTCTGTGAGCTTGAGGCCAGCTTGGCCTACAAAGTGAGTTTCAGGGCAGCCAAGGCTGTTACCTAGAGAAACCCTGTCTCAAAAAATAAACAAATCTATCTTTAAAAAGTAAAAATACAACCTGTGGTGTTTTGAGTAAGAATGGCCCCCATTGGCTCATATATTTGCAGGCTTAATTATCAGGGAGTGACACTCTTTGAGAAGGATTAGGAGGTGTCGCCCTGGTTTTATTTTGTTTTTCTTGTTTGTTTGTTTTGGTTTTTTGAGACAGGGTTTCTCTGTGTAGTTTTGGTGCCTGTACTGGATCTCGCTCTGGAGACCAGGCTAGCCTTGAACTCACAGAGATCCACCTGGCTCTGCCTTCTGAGTGCTGGATTACCTTGCTGAAGGAAGTTTGTCATTGGGGGTGGGCCACACCAGATACAGACTATGTCTTCCTACTGCCTGCAGATCTGGATGTAGCTACTTCTTCAGGACCCTGTCTGCCTGCACACCGCCATGATTCCCTCCATGATAATGGACTAAGTCCCCAATTAAATGATTTCTTTGATAAGAGTTGCTTTTGTCAGGGTATCTCTTCACAGCAATAGAACAGTACCTATGACAGAACCCCAAAGCATTCACTGAGCAGAGTTAAACTGGCTTTAAAATAAAAAATCCCAAAGACAAATTATTGTGTTTTATTGAAAATAATCAACAAATATTTATTGAAGATAACCAGTAACCACCATATGGTAGATTTGATTCCATGACTGTTATGCAAAAGAGCAGGAAGGAAGGAGAAAATATTTCATTTTAAACAATACTTCTCAGGAAAAACGGAAATAAAACAAAACAAAGCCAAACAACCTTAAATGGAAAACACTCAAATGATGAATTTTANCTAACTCATTCTACCCAATACTCAGATTTTAGGAGTCAAATTTTTCTGTGAAGTCTTAAGAGATTTCATTTTGACAGTATAAATGTTTAATGCTTGGGCTAATCATAATCAGTCTTTCACTGCTGTGACCAGCTTACAATATATACTTGGATGACTTTGTGTAACTTCAGCACTGGCTGGCTTTGTTGCTATGTGTCAGAACACAGCAGAACATGGTGTCATAAACTCTGTGGAAGAGGAGCTGCTCAACTTCGTGGTATCCAGGAAGCAGAGACAGTAGGTTAGGAAAGAGGGAAACAGCACAAATCTTTCTGGGACACACCTCCAGTGATCTACTTCCTCTAAGAAATGCCATCCCAGCCAGGTGGTGGTGCATGCCTTTAATCCCAGCACTCAGGAGGCAGAGGCAGACAGATTTCTCTGAGTTGGAGGCCAGCCTGGTCTATATAGTAAGTTCCAGGACAGTCAGGACTACAACAGTGAAACCCTGTCTCAAAAAACCACAGATACTCACACACACACACAAAAGTAATCCCATTCCACCTCTTATCTTCTTCCAAAACTTGTCAAAAATAAAATCAAATGAATAATCCATCAATGGATACCAGAGTCTTCATGATTGAATCCACCATCTGAGAAGCACGAACTTCATCACATGAATTTTGGGGAGGGGGCTCCACATCTAAGCTACAACAATCTTCCCTAACCCCCAAATTCATAATACAAATTGCCTTTAGTTTGTTTCCAAGTTTCCCCAAATTTTAAGTTAACTACTGATTAACAGTTCAAAGTCTTTTGTGAGGATCAATGTAAATTCCTAGCTATGAGCCACTAAAAAAATCAACAATTATATACAAATACAATGCTTCAGAGAGAAGAGTAAACAATCCCATTCTAAAAGGGAAGAAGAGTCATAGAAAAGGGAACAAGACCAAAGCAAGAGTATGAAAAGTAGGAAAAACATTAAATCCTATGCTCCATGGTGGGTGCCATTTGGGACACTTGGTGGAAGACCATGAGATATAAGTGGCTTATATCTTACAAGTACCTATAGGTACTATGTAAGTACTCCTATAGGTACTATGCCTGCAGCATATGTATGGCTGGCTCCCCTCATTATTCATAGCTTTCCTTAAGAAGATGTCCCATATCCCCGCCATCTCTGATATCTTGGAGACTTCACCAAATNTTGGGCTTCACACATTGCTGTCTCAGGGACAGCCTACAGGGAATTATGACTCTGCTATCTACTGCCTGGCCCCCTAGGCTTTCTTTTAAATCTAAATAGAACTTTCACAACCTCGATCTCTTGCATCATACATACATGGCTGCAAACCTAGTAACACATAGGTAATACCAAAGTCTGTCATCAGCTGGCACAGTGGCCACCCTTGGTCTATGGCTGCAGTAGCCTCTGAGTGACTCAATGGCTAAGCACAGTGAAATGAATCCTTGGAAAACAACTTCCTAAGCAGATCAGAAAAGGCAGGATTCCCCCACCCCCACCCCAAGCAGTGTTCTCTCTTTAAAGGAAAGTCTTTCAAAGGCATTTACAGCTGTACATTCTTAAGGACCCAATAGGGAAACTCTTCCTCACTCATGAAATTGCCTCAAGGCATCTCTGCTCCTATCCCAGTGCACTGCAACTGCCTTCTTAAATGGCTTTAATCCCTCTAACAGCCACACTCTCCTTGTCTACAACTTTAAATGTGCTTCTTTTCCATTTTGCATTTTCTCATGTTTCATTTCAAAGGTTCTAGAGCTCATGGTTTGGTGGGTGGCTCCTTGGCCATGGGCCTGTAGTGGCGAGAACATCATGGCAGTGAGAACTCCGTGGTAGAGGATGCTGCTGTCTCAACAGCCACAGGAAGACAAGAGGAAGCTGGAAACAAGGTATGCCTTTTAAGGGAATGCCCCAAGTTAGCCTATTCTCAAGTTTCCACTACTTCCCAATAATGCCATCCAAGTATTAAACCATCAAATGGATCATTCCATTCATGATTTCATAGTCTTCATGATCCGATCACTATTCAGTGACTGGATCTCTCAGGTGGGCACCAAGGTTTCATTCAATACATGAGTCTTTGGGGTGATACTTCATATCCAAACCATGCCCATTTCAGATCATGCACACCTCTATAAGATGTCAGCTTCTCAAAAAAATGTTTTCACTGAACTAAAACATTTCTCAGATTAAAAAGCATACTTTTCAATAATTATTACAATGTACCTAAATGAGCTGCTTCCTAGATGCTTTCANGGAAAACATGTTAAGTATACATGATCGCCTTTAGGAAGTGGCTCATGGTGTCTATGATGAGAAACCCTAGAAGAAACAAACACTCTGCAGCAATAACTAATGCAGCAAAACAGCTTACAAATCAATTTTTGAGTGGTTATGCTGTCTAAACTCAAGCCTGATTGTTCTCAGCTGAGGAATCAACATTTCCTGTTGCTCTTAACAGGTGACAAGTGGTGAACCTTCATCCCAGCTCTCAGTCAACTCTTCCACCCTGAACTAATGATTACAACCTTTGCAGAGAGCTACTACACATGATTACATCAGAGGCTTAATATTTTACCTGAGATCTTAAAATATAAAATAAAATTCAAAATGCTCAGAACTCAAAAAACAAACAAGAAGATTTAACCAATGGAAGCAATTGGTTAACTGCCCAACCACTTTGTCTNTCCTCTTTGGTCTCTTGGTTAAGACTGTCTTTAACGTAGGTAGCTGGATGGTCCTGGGAATTGCTACCACCCAGTGGTAATAAAAATAGCAGATGGGAAATAGATGGTAATGAACTGTCACGGTTAATCTTGGTTGTCAAATTGACTAGATTTGGAATCAAATAAGAGACAAGTCTCTGGGCACATCTATGAGATAATTTCTTAATTAGGTTAACTGAAGTGGGAAGACGCATCTTAAATGTGGGTGTCATCTTCCAGCATCAGCCCAGATAGAAGGTCTGAGGGAAAAGCTTTTGCTTTTTGCCTGCTTGCCTTCACATCTTGTTTGCGAGTTCATCTACTCTACTGCTGCCTCTGTGACTTCTGTTGACAGCCTCCACTGACATCAGAACCCAGCTGCTTCTGTCACCAATGGCACTGAGCATCAGACTAAACAGCTACTGAGTTCTCAGCCTCTCTAGCCTGAAAGGAACCAGTACTGGACTATCCAAACCAGACCATGTAAGCCAATCTAATAAATCCCCCTTAAAAGATATTCATTCTATCATTCCTGTTCCTCTAGAGAACCCTGGGTAATACATGAATGGATACTTAATATAATCTAAATGGGACTTTCAAAGGTCTTACAAACATATGACAGTAACATCACATTACTTATTAAGACACAACAAACTCCATTGAATGATAAATCTCTAAAATAGAAATATTTTTAAATGTCTCCTCTTTAATTAGATTTATTAACTCAGGATGGGGGACATGCTCAGAAGTTGCTTCTCTTCTCTTCTCCTTCTACCAAATGTGTCCCAAGAGATCAAACTCAGGTCATGAGACTTAAGAGCAAATGCCTTAACCCACTGAACCATCTTACCAACCAAAATGTCTCCTTATTTAGCTAGCTACCTATTGGATGAGTTAGCCCATCTGGAAGAATTCAAATAGCAAGATTTCAAGACAAAGGACATCTAACAAAGTGTTTCAAAACACGGAAGACAAGGTTAGACAGAAAAAGATGACAGGTCTAGAAGAGGTGACATGTGACCTGAGTTTCAGTGGATAATGAAGTGAAGCAGGAGGTAACAGGAAAGAGAAAAATTAGGTGCTAAGACAGGAAGACAAAGAGCCTAGAGAGACTCAAGTAAACAGAGCACAAGGCCAACAACAGGATGGGAGAGGGGAGAGGTCAGGCAGGTCACCTGAGCTCCATGCTAACAAGTATTATGCCATATTATCAGGGTTAAGCAGAAGGATGGCACAGTTGCATCTGTTTCAAACACATTCTAAAAGCATGGTAGAAAACAGATGTGGCAAAAGGAAGCTAATTAAGTGGCAGTTGTTAAAGGAAGCATAGGAAAGGCCAGAACTAAAGTAAAAGCAATGAAATTGTGCATTAGAAGGAAAAAAATCCAAGAAAATTAAATTTCTCCTCCTCTTCCTACCAGACAATCCTAAAGTCAGGGTACATGTCCACAGATGGCAAGACATAGCCACAGTGGTTCAGAGTAGAGTACAAACAGTGTTCTCATAAGAAGGGCCAACATGAAGAAGAATCCAAGTGGTGTGAAAAGGGTTCCTATGCTCAAGCAGCAATCAAATATAGGGTGTTCCAGAACATGAGAATGACAAACTGTCTACTCTGGAGTGATCCAGTGTGGAGAATCAAAGCCCAACCAAGGAGAAGTGGACATCCAAAAGGAACAGCTACCAGACACAAGGTTTTGAAAGTAAAGTATGCACATAAGTTACTCCATTGTACGGTGTCACAGCCCCTGAACACTGTAGGGAGAATTTTCATACAGGGAACACCTGAATGTCAGATTCCAAGTAAGAGAGACAGGGATCAACTTGGAAAAGGTAGATATCTAAATGGACATCATCTGTCCTATCTCTGTCCACCAAGATGGCCTAGGAAGAGCCACATCCCAACAGCAAACAGCACCCCTTGTATCCAGATTTGGGGCCTTAAGTTGCATTCTCCACTACAAGGAATTAGAGCTTTTTGAAAAAATGACAGGTTTCAGAGCTAAGGAACAGATGAACTAATAGCAACTGTGCCAGAAAGCAAAGAAGTACACTCAAGGAATGACAAGGACAGATAAAAAGAGCACAACTTCCTAAGCCAATGGTTCTCAACATGTGGGTTACGACCCATTTTTGGGGTCGAACAACCCTTTCACAGGGTTTGCATATCAGATATCCAGCATATCAGATATTTATATTATGATTCATAAAGTATCAAAATTACAGTTATAAAGTATCGACAAAAGTATTTTATAGTTATTAAATATTAAATATGGTTATTAAAATATTAAAGGGTCACAGCATTGGGCAGGTTGAGAACCACTGTCCTAAACACTGGCTCCTGCTGACCGAAACTGGAACAAACTAAGTACTACAATTCATTCCAACAATAACTTGAACAATTCAACAACTGACCTGAGTTGAAAAAGAAACATTGAATCTAAAGCCAGATAAATAAAATTTAATGAGGAACATTGTGTGTGTGTGTGTGCGACAGAGAGAGAGAGAGAGAGAGAGAGAGAGAGAAAGAGATTCTATTTGAGGTACTAGTAGGGCATGCAGAAACAGCTGCTGACAGGACCAAGAAACCAACTCTAACACTTGGGAATCTGGGTGAAAAACACACATTGAACAATTGTTAGCCTGGAGGTGACAGAAACCCATAGGTAACCATGCTCTCACCACATCCCATAAACAATCTGATGGCTTACAAAAGCATGTCTATGTAAAAAGATAAAAGAAAAGGACCCACAAATAAAACAGAGGAGAGGGACAAAGAGAGGGTGGGAGGAGGAGCAGCTAACAGGCAGTAAGCACACACAACAGGGTACAGCAACAACAGCACAACAAGCAGCCTTCTGTGACTCGAAAGGCCATAGAGCATGTGGCCCGAAAAGGANAATGTGCATCAAGAGAAGTCTAGAAATTATATTTGAACATTTGTCCACCCATGGTATTTTCCTTTGCTACCAATGACTAACAGTACAAACCTGGCATTTTCTTTATGAAATAAAANAAGGGCATGACTTTTTCTGTTGTCTATCACAGTAAGTGTATACATCAACATTACATAAATAAAATAGTTCCAGTGCTCTCCCAGTTATAAAAACACATATTGGTATCTACAAGTGTGTTTTCTTCACTTGTAGGATCTAGAATAAGTTAAGACTCTAACCAATAACAGTATTTGCATGGAGTAGTTTGAAAACAGTTTTATCTACTATCTATTGTTTCACTCAGTCCTCATACCATCTAGTGAGATAAGCAAGGAAGTGTTGCGAGATATCTGATTGCACTGTGTAAAGATATGTCACTCTGATTAGTTTAATAAAAAGCTGAACAGCCAGTAGTTAAGCAGGATTTCCATGCAGAGAGGACACTGGGAAGAAGACGGCAGAGACTCCAGGAGATACAGAGCAAGCAGGACGGGCACTACGGAGATGAGGTAATACCACCATGATGCAGAAAGTAAATTAATAGAAATGGGTTAATTTAAGTTATAATAGCTAGTTAGAAACAAGCCTAAGCTATCAGTCAAGCTTTCAAAATTAATAATAAGTCTCTGTGTCATTATTGCTGAGTCGACGGTCCTAACAAGAGTCTGACTACAGAACGAGCCTAAATTCATAAGTTAGCAAATAGGTTCAGAGAAGATAGATACTAACCAAAAATTTCACACCTAAGAAGTACAAGAATTGAGTGGAACTCCAGTTTTCTGATTCCACAGTCCACGTATTTACTCATCCACTCACTCAAATATTTATTGAGCACTTCTCAGGAAACACTACCCAACATTTTGCGATGTTGCTGTGAAGATTAAATAAGAGAACACAATATGAAGCCCATACAAACATTAACAATTTTAAAAGCATCAACACTACATTCCCCATGTTAAAGATATTATTAGCCTCTCTTACATTTTCTAAATGCAATGTGTAAGTAGAAAACAGGCAAAGAATTTGGTTGGAATATGTTAGAAATGCATTTTTTAGTGAAGCAGAGATGGCTGAGATAAAGTTAGACATATTAGGGAATGGATCGTGGAAGACTTTATGGCAAGCTGGACATTAGCCTGGGTGACAGAGGACTACAGAATAGTATAAGGAAGGAAAATGTGTGCTTCAGCTGTGTGTTTTAAGGACTGAACACACAACAGCAGTAAGCACAGATCAGAAGATGCAGAAAGGCCAAATTGGAGGCTATGGGAAAGAGGACGTACACTGGAGCAAAGTAAGAGAAGCCACTTCACTCATACTCATTCTACTGGGCAGCTTTATGTAGTCACTCTCTAATATCTATAAAAACTGAGGCAATCTTCTAAGCACCTTAGAAGGAACAAGTGTTAACCTATACCAATGCCCTAAGGCAGTGGTTCTCAACCTACTGGTTGAGACCCTTTTGGGGATCAAACAATCCTTTCACAGGGGTTGCATATCAGATATCCTGCATATCAGATATTTACATTACGACTCATAAAAGTAGCAAAACTACAGTTATGAAGTAGCAATGAAAATAACTTTATGGTTGGGGGTCACCACAACATGAGGAACTGTATTAAAGGGTCACAGCATTAGGAAGGTTGAGAACCACTGCACTAAGAACAACTCAAGAATTCAGTCTCATCCCTGGGCCTTTGGTTCTACAGGGGAATAACTCAGTGTAATTACTATTCTTATTCATCTATGGCGAGCCTACTTTAAAGTCATTAGATCATTGTTTCTCTTAATCTGAATAATTCTAAGTAATTAAAGCTTTTACTGGTTACAAAATTCTCCACAGTGAGATGGAACCTCAGACTTCATATGCTTTATGCTTTAAGCAAAAACTAACACTCATTAACAAAATTACCTGTTGTGATTAAATAAATACAAACTGTATGCAAAGTTTGTAAATGGGTAAAACAGCAGAAAAGTAAAACTTACCACTTAGCACAAATCTTATTTCCTAGCCTGTATAGGAAATGGAGCAATCCCTCCTTTGCCACAGCTTCTGGTCTTCCCAATGCATTGCCTGATAAACATTTATACTCTACTTTCTGCTGCTCAGCCTCAACTTTGTCTGCTCGTAGAGTTAAAGAGCAGTGTGTGAGCGCATGCCTGCATCCTCTGCCTCACAGCTCCACACTACACTGAGTCCCAAAATGCACCAGGCTGTGACAGCTGTAAGCAGTGAAATCTCAAGATGGCCCTTCTGTGGAAAATATACTCATTACATTTACAAGAAGCTCTTACATCTTTGGTTAAAGCTGCAATTAATTCACGGAAGCATGAAGAGTCTACGAAGGATATCAGTGATACTCCTAGAAAAGGGGAAAGAGTTCTTCTGGCCTAAAACTGCAAAGTTCATGTCTAATTTGACATAAGAGTCAGACCACAGACTGACAATCTTGGGAAGGATCCTAACGGCAGTCCAGTTCTAAGTTTTCCACCCCACTTCCAGGCTAAAATCCCATGCAAGTCCCTGGCTGAAGCCTATATAGTCTATTCTGCCACCTTTATTTCTTTAAGAAAACTTCACCCTCAAATATTCAAGTTTCAATTTGGCAGTTAATTTCAGGCTGCAGTTAAAAGGCACTAGCTGTCAGTCAGACCTCTCCCCCAGCCCCCTCCTGAAAAGAAAAACTGACAGATCACAGGAGCTTTCTTTTGTAAACCAATTCTGGAACTTTCATGCTTCTTATTTGTTAGGTTAAAGGTTAAATTGCTGACCTGTGCCCTCCTGCTTAGCGGCCTTCCCCTTTCTCTGTAAAGCTTTATTTGGGGGCTGTATTTACATGGATTAGTCCCTTTTCACGCTAAGAAGGAATCTGTTCACAGCCAAAGCCTTAGTTCTGGTTGTACAAAAAGCAGCCACAATTATTCACCACCAGACAATGACCATATTGTGGATTTACAAAAAACCCACCCCAGCCAGGGAAAGATCTGTTCTTACTGCACAAAACAATAGAAGAAAAATCTTATCAAGCATTCAAGAGAAAGCAAACAAAGCAAGCCCACTGTGAACTTGATGAAGATGTCAAGCTCCTTTAAAATATATATATATAACTCAACAAAGAGGGGTTTTCTTGTAAAATCTTGGGAGTGAGACTTTTTCTCCTCTGAGTTTCCCTTTCTGGTTAAACACAGTCAGAAGCAGCAGACATTGACAGCCAAGACCCATAAATGCTGCCACTTTCTAAGCACACTTACCAACACTTTTAAATGCACAATGCAGGGAGGCTTTCTTCTCCAAGTCTGTCCAGGGCAAATCCCAGGCAAAGCATTTTCAACCAAGGACTGAGCTAGCTACACAGGCACTTTCAGCAAAGGAAAATTTTTGTCTCAATCTCCAAGAAACACAGGCTACTCCCCCAGCCCTAACTTACAAATACCTATTTAAAAAATAATAATAATTTAAAAGAACTTTTGGATGCTGGACACAGTGATATAGGGCTGTAGTTCTAACATGAGGAAAGCTGAGGCACCTGTTTCAGAAGTACATACATTCATAGAAATAATGGGTTTAATAAAACCATAGCTCCAGCAAGTGTGATGTTAAGTGGCATTCAAAGATGGCTTTGAATGGTAGTCCCTCGTCACAGAAACAAACCTTAACCAGGAACACTTTATATCTGGAAGGTATATATCTCACAGCTGCTGCCCAAATCCAGCCCTGGGCCATAGCTGTCCAGAAAAACACGACAGTGAGTAAAAAGCCTTTTCTCCCATCAACAGGTCTTTAGGCAAGTGCCTTCTATTCTCATTAGACTAACATGACCTAAATCCTCCAGCAGGAATGTTCCTCACATAAAATAGTGAAATTAGAAGCAAGCATTAAATGAAGCCTAATAATTGGTTATGATACAACTGTTTTTAAAGTATTACTACTTTGTTATTTTTTTAATTTACTTTTATTTTATTTTGTGTACACGGCTGTTTTGCCTGCCTGCATGTATACCACTTACATGTCTGGTGCCTAAGAAGACCAGAAGAGAGTGTCAGATCCCCCAGGACTGGAGTTACAAACAGTTATGAGCTGCCATGTGGGTGCTGGGAATTGAACCCAGGTCCTCTGCAAGAACAGCCATGGCTGACCCAACTCTCCAGCCCCCAAATATTGCTACTTTAATTCACTTTTAAAAAGTTAATACTTTTTTGCTTTGCTTTGGCTCATCTGGGCAGACAAAATAACAAAAAACCTGACAATCAGAGTTCCACCACCTACTCACCCCCCAAACCCACATGGTAGATGGAGAGAACTGACTCTCACAATATATCCTCTGACCTCCATACTTACATCATGCCATGCATGCAAACACACACACACATGTACGTGAAAATAAATAACTTTTTTTAAGGGCTCACATTACGTTTGCTATGGATTTGGACTGGGGTAAACATTGTAATGTGTAACATGGCTTACCTTTGCATGGCCTCTCCACCTGCTCACTTCCCTCCCCAAAAGGCAACAACAAAAATTTGATCAAAAAAAATCAAGCTTAAGAATTATTAATCTGCTGCATGTCAAAAGGGCACAGAACTTGATAAAGAATAATAGGGAACCACTTGCTAAGACTAAAACTCTTCTGTAGCCATTGAATAATAAGGTTTCATGCTAAGCAAGCATTAAGGTCTAACTTTTCCTCATTTGAACTATACACCAATAACAGCTACTTAACACAGGAATACTCAAAGCTTAGAAATGGAACTTGAGGGGTTGGAGATTTAGCTCAATGGCAGAGCGCTTGCCTAAGAAGCGCAAGGCCCTGAGTTCGGTCCTCAGCTCTGAANAAAAAAAAGAAAGAAAGAAATGGGACTTGTTGTGGGTGAATTGTACTCTACCTCCTTTTCAGAGTTTCTGCAATATTTTGTCTTTCTGAAGCATTTTTATGAAGTATCAAGTACTGTGGAAAACAGATAACTCTGGCCAATGCCCCCTGCTTAGAGGACAGCCAGCAATTATTTCCACACAGGGCCAAGATGCAGGGTTCCAGAAGTTTACTTACTTCTGAGTTAGAAAATTTATGGTCCCAAGAAAATTAAGGTGGCGTTACAAGGACACAAACACAAAGTAGGAAGTACTTAAACTCCTTACCAACTTCTAGGACAAGATTAGGGCACAAGCTACACTGAAGAGGTGATTCAAATGGAAATGCTCGGCTGCCTGTCTAACAATGATAAACTCCCTCAGAGTTAATGGCTTCTCCCTCAGAGATTCAGCTTGCTTTTCAACCTAGGGTATATTTTAGAGAGAGGAAGAAACACATGGTGGGGCCTAGAGCAAAACCTTTTAAATTCTTTGTCATAAAAGCTGCAGAGTAAACTACATTTCCTTTACTAATCCTTCAGACACTTGTTAAACTCCAGCGTGCTGACAACTTTGCCACTGAAATCACATTTTGGTTTCTAACAAGTTAAAAAAGAAAAAAAAAAAACTTTGGTTGTACTAAATTGTATTACCATCTTCCTTGAACACAGTGAGAATTTACACTGCCTTCACTAACTGTTGAAAGAGGCACTCCCTAGGGAGAAATAACTTTTGGCACCTTGCATAGCAAACTAAAGTTACAAACCCAGGCTAAAATAGCTCTTTCACCGTACAGTCAGAACTCTTACACACACACACACACACACACACACACACACTCTCTCTCTCTCTCTCTCTCCCTCTCCCTCTCCCTTATCCATCTCTCCATCTCTCCATCTCTCTATCTCTATCTATATGAAGACACAAACTTTAAGTTCAAACTCTGGAAAACTTTTTAATTAAGTATAGAGAGGGTTTTTTTTTTTTAAATAGTTTTTCCATGCTGTTGCTGTTGGAAATGTATGAGCAAAAAAGTTCTTGAAACAAAGAGTTTCAAACCTCTATAAGCCTCCAAACTATTAAAAATAATATAGCTGTACTTTTGTGTGAAGAGGCTGAAGACTGAAGAACAGTGATTTGATCTGACAAGGGAGGAAAGAAAACTAACTAGGCACTGTTAATTACTGAACCTTTGATAACATTATCAAACTTACCTTTGCAAAGAGAAAACTCAAAACAACGGAAAGGAAGAAAGCATCTCTTCCCAACAGTAGGACTCCCACTAGCTGTAGAGCTTTAATTCAGATACCAGTCACTGCAACCACTGCTTTGCTACAGGATAAGATAAGGAAACAGCTTTTAGTGACACAAATTCCCATGATGCGAGACCACCAGGCTGTTTCCCAGAGGTGGCACAAACAGTCTATAATGTAAGAAGCACAAGCTGCTGCAGCGGCCTGGGTAAATGCCTCATTGTCCTCTGGTAAGTCTGATGGATNCGTATTAAATGGAAAAAAAAAGGCACTCCTCTCCGGGTAGGACAAATGTAAGCACGTCTGTCTTCAAACTTTTCATCCTGAGCACATCTGCTCATAGAAAAGGCAGAATGATGTCACCGCTTCACACACACACCTTCCCTCCCTAGATCTATCCCATAAAAAAAGAGAATACAATACATTAAGCAGCCATTCAGCCCACTGGAAATGAAATATTTATCAAAATAAAACTGCAAAGGCTTACATAGCTATCCAGGCTCTCCAAGGTCAGCTAGAATGGTATCAGCTCACTCACTGAACCAAGAAATATGTCCTCGTACCTACTATGGACCAATCACTGCTCTAGATGCTGGGGATATATAGGAAGCAACCTACCCTAAGGAACTTACATTCTCAGACTGTGCCTGAATACACAAGGTCACTCCTTCACACCAATCAAAACCTGACTGAAAGCCATCTGATTAATAAAAACAAATATACATTGCACCACAGCTCTGCAAATCTTTTCCCTGTGTCTTAGTTCAGGTCTCTACTGCTGTGATAAAATACTATGACCATAAGCAACTTGGGAAGAAAGGGGTTTATTTCACTTGCACTTTCACATGACAGTCTGTCACTGAAGAAAGTCAAGACAAAAACTAAAAGCAGGAACCCACAGGCAGGAACTGCGCTTGCTCTTCAGGGCTTCCTAAGCCTAATTTCTTATATAATCCAGGATCACCTGCCCAAGGGTGAAACTGCCCATAGCGAGCTGGGCCCTCTCACATCAACCATCAGTCAAGAAGATGTCCTACAGACCTGCCTACAGGCCAATCCTATAGAGACAGTTTCTCAATTAGAATTCCCTCTTCCCAGCAGACCTTACTAGTGTCATGATGGCATAAAAGCATGCCAGCACATTCTGCTAGGACCCATCTACAACAGTATCCACACCGTCCCTTACAATAAATATTGCCAGATGGATAAATTGTGATGCTTTGTGTGTATGGATACATAGTCACCTGAGTGTCTAAGTGTGGACATGCACTTTCATGCAACCACAGATGTTCTTTCTCAGGCACTATTCATCTTGTATTTGAAATAGGGTCTCTCATTGGGCTAGAACTCACTGATTTGGCTAGGCTGGCTGGCCAGTAAGTACCAGGGATCCACCTGTCTCCACCTCTCCCAGCATTGGGATTACAAGTATTTACCACCATGGCCAGCNTCTCTCTCACGTGAGTTCTAAGGATTAAACTCTGGTCCTCACACAGCAAGCACTTTACTGACAGAGATACCTCCCCTGATCCAAACTGCGATTGATTTTTAAAAGTCTTCCAAAACAAGGGAACATGTGGCAGAGGTCAATTTTACATGGCTTACATTGGATCTACAAGAGAGACTAAGAGTTAGACAGACTACCTGTTAGGCAGAGAGATGGGAACAGGGGCCATGACTAGGTAATAAAGGTGGAGAATTTCCAAAAGGGCCAGCTTCTTCCACACCCTCCCGACTTAAGACAAAAGCCTGACAGCTTAAAACAAAGGCCTTGATGGCTTTTAACTCCCACCAGCAGGCCCCCTGCTGATGGACAAGTTCAAGGTTGGACCAGGACATATTACACAACAGCTGCTAGCCAATCAACTATCCTATCTTTCTTCAAACTGACCAACCCTAAATTAGGGGCTTTAAAACCCCTTGAGAAGAGATTGAGATTTTTGGCTTTCTAGAGTTTCCACTCTGCTTTGCAGAGTCTTTTTCTCTATGTCTGCTGCATGTGTTGTGTTTTCTAACCCTCAATAAATGCCTTCCTTCAACTGCTGATTCTGTCTGCTGGTGTTTGACATTTACTCTGCTGCTGCCTGTGGCACTAGAGATTTCTCCTGCCTTTTAATTCTTTAACTGGCAGAGAAAACGAACCCGATCAAGATCCCTAGANGGCATCGTTTAGCTGAGCACTGATCCTGAAGTGGATCAAATAAACCCAGGTCACCCCAAGCTCCATTCAACAAGGAAAAACCGGGGCAGCTTGTTCCAGAGTCTACCCCAGGAATAAGAATCCTTTTACAAGCCTAAAATGGTCTTGTTGGGGCTGTTAGAGGCAAGAAAGAAGCCTAGTGAAGACTCCCCAAAGCCCTAGCCCTGGAATTCCTTAGCTCAGGAATCCCAAAGCTCAACCTTCAAGAGTATGGAAGCAGAGGCCACTACAGGACCAGGTGATGCTTTCTCAGTTCAGACCCCTAGTGACCACTCCTTGTCTAGTTTGAAGGATCAAGCCAAATTCAACACACTTTGCCATAATAAGAGGAGTTCTGCCATGTTTTGTAGGGTATTTCTCATATTTGATCCTCAGAACAAACACTGTGAGATGCTGTCATTATAACCATTTTACAGTCTAGGGAACTACAGCAGTGGTTCTCAACCTTCCTATTGCTTCAACCCTTTCATATAGTTCCTCATGTTGTGGTGACCCCAACCATAAAATTATTTTCATTGCTACTTCATAACCATAATTTTGCTTTATGAAACATAATGTAAATATCTGATATGTAGAATATCTGATATGTGACCCCTGTGAAAGGGGTCGCGACCCACACACAGGTTGAGAACTGCTGAACTAGAGCACACTTCCGTCATTTGCTCAAAATCAAGTAGAACATACTCTAAAACAAGTACCACACTGAACCCAGTCAATCTTTACAAACCACATTCTCAATCAGATTTCACCAATATTCTCTTGTGGGCTCTTTTTGCAGCGGGGGAGGGGGGGTCTATTAACCAAAATATTTAAGTAGGAAGAGAAGATAAACTAAATGACCTACTTAGCTGATTTTCAACTTCATTGGAGACTATGAGAAAAACAGTATTTCTTCATTTTTTTCCTGTGTAGAAAATCTTTCCAAATATTCACGTCACTTTTTCTTTCATAAGGATACCCAAACAAATGGAAATTTCCTTTAATGTTCAAGAAGCCAATTCCATCATTCTGAGTATCAGTGACCATTACTTCTGAGAATATAACTGGGCTAAACATATACCAACTAGGGCTCATGTTCCAGAAATGGGCTATTGTAATAAGTCTCTGATACCAGTTTATTTTCTTGGCATCTGGGTCTTCTCACAGGTAAATAGACAGTGTGAATAAGAACACTGGTGATGATGGCTGGATCACATAGTACTTGTTAAAAGTTTAAACATGNTGCAAAAGTGGAAGGAAAAAATACACAGGTTGACCATTTTAAATTATTATTCTCTGAACTCAGAATTAGTCCTCTGTTTTCTGGAAAAGAAAATTTGTCAGCCTAGGCAGTTTTCTCTCTCCATCATACCTTTCACCCAATAATTACTATTCTAATATTTGAACTCTTTCAAAAAAGAATTGTATCAAAAGGAAGATTTAATTTCTTTATCTCTGTGTAGCTTTGGCGCCTTTCCTAGAACTCACTCGGTAGCCCAGGCTGGCCTCGAACTCACAGAGATCCTCCTGCCTCTGCCTCCCGAGTGCTGGGATTAAAGGCATGCACCACCACTGCCCGGCTTTTGATTGGTTATTTTTGAAGTGGGAAGGACTTTTTGTTTTCTATTTTAACTTGAGGATGATATTGCAAATTAAGTCACTACAAGAATGTCTAGTTTATACTAGTTTCCATGTTAGCCACGTTAGTACATATTATCTCTAATTTAAAAAACAAACATGTCAAGTAGAGAAATGTAAGTCCCGTTTAAACAATGATAATCTAGTATTCAGTTTAAATAACTTTCTCAATGTCAAACAATTGGTGAACAGAAGAAGAAATCTCAACTCAAGTCTTATGATTTCAAAACCTATAGAGTTGCCATTACATTTATTTAGTACAAATTATCCCCAAAGTTTTTAATGCCCTTTTAGACTCAAAACAGATTGAATCTGAGTTCTGCCACTAAAATGAGAAGAATTCTGAATGAAACAAAGATTTAAGATCATCAGCGTGATCAATAACTGTGGTGAGAAACCTAGTACAAACAAATCCTCAGGCCATGCCATAGCACTTAGGGTATAAGCTAAGGGCATTTCTATGAATCAAAGATGAGTTTAAATGCAAGGATTCAGAAATCCACTTAAGCTATTTTTACTTACTTGCTATTCTCTAGGTCTTACTGATAACAGTTTCTGAATAGCAGAGTTTTCTACTTAGATAGGAACTCCTACCTACCACAAGTAATTTACAGTAACTGTTAAAATAACAGTTCCTATTTATAAAGAACTCTCCATGTCCCATGCAGTGTGCACTCCCATTAAACCCCCTCAGCTGAATAGAGCAGGTACTATTTGTACCCACTTTTTATAGTTGAGAGAACATGGGCTCTGAAATTATAGGAAATTTGCTCTTAAAACAAATAAAACAACAATAACAAAAAAAAACCCCACCGGAAAAGCATACACATAACAATCTATTAAAAAAAAATTTCAACAACTTCCCTGCTTGCATAGATTTTAACATTTAACAGATCAATGAACAGGAGTTTTAGTCCACCTAAAAGTCCAAAGACCTAATACTGTGAATCATGAAGACAGCAAGAAAGGCCACTGTTGAGAATAAAGCAAATACTGTGAGATGCTCTTGGACATAATTTATACCTAGATGGCCCCTAAAGTGCATACTTGAGGAACGAAGAAAAAGTCTGGAATCTGCTTCCCAAAAAGTAAGCATTAATTAAGAAAAGAAAATATACGGCTCATTTTCTGTTGCTTCCTAAGAACAGCAATTCAAATTTCCTTCATATGACCAATTTGAAGTAGCAGCAATACAATAAAAAGTTTTAAGCACATATATACAATTAATGTAAAATTCAAAATGTGATCTTGGTAGAGAAAAGCAAATTGAGGGAGGCACAAAATGTTCTATTTAAGCTGAGTGGCAGTTACCTGTGTTTTCATTTATTCTCTGCAGAGCAAATATATATGCATATATATATTATTCCTATAACAGCTTTTACAAATTTCTTAAAGACTATCTTCAAACTAGAATTCAAACTCTAGCTCCATCACTTAGGTCACTTCCGAGCACTGACTTCTCTCATTCAATACTTGAGGACCAACAATCTGCCAGATACTCTTTCTAAGGACTAAAATACAAGGATCAAGCAAGATGTAACTCTGCCCTTGTGAAGCCCTATTTTGGACCTATATAATTGAGATAATGTTTATTTCACTACGTAGTAGGCAGCCATTTTTTTTTGTTATTATAAACTATTGGGCTCAACTTTAAAGTAATAATCACTACTGTGACCATCTTAAAACAAAAAAGGGACAAGGCACACGGAAATGCTCAAAGCTCCATCTGACTTTATAAAACCAGTTTAAAAACTACAGTGACAAGTAGCTGTGGTAACACATGAACACCTTATAATCTCAGCATTTTGGAAAAGAAATCCTATCTCAAAACAAAACAAACAGCAACAAAACAGCCCTATGAGAGAGGTTCTAGGCCTATATCTCATACAAAACTTTGTGTTTGTTTTGTGCTTTGTTTGTTTGTTGCTGAGAAGTGTGCAAGGGCCTGTGGCCCAGAAGTTGACCTTTGATGTCATTCCTCCTAAACCGTCCACCTTTTTGTTTTGTTTTGTTTTGGAGATAGGGTCTCTCACTAGGATAGATTAGACTAGGCTGGCTGGAAAGCAGGCCCAAGGGTTCCACCTGCCTCTTCCTCCCTAGCACTGGGACTACAAAAGAACACTACCACACTCAGGTTTTTTTTCACATGAGTGCTAAAAATGGAACTCATATCACCATGCTTGGGCAGTAAGCACTTTACCAGCTGAGCCATCTCCCCAGCTCCAAACAAAACTTGCTAACTGCCATATCAAGTACTTACTTGGGAAAAAAGTAAAATAAATGAATGAATGATAATTTGTTCCTATGTGACTAAGAATCCAAGTCCACTCTATAGACTAGATTCATTTTCACTGGAAAACTAAAGAAAAGAGAAAGAAAAGGGGGAGAGGGTTAACTGTTTGGTGCCAACTTGTCAGAAACAGTAAGGCTGCTTTGTACATTATGAATAAAGCTCTCTCTCTGCTGATTTTTCTCTTCCAACATTAACATCACCTGACTTTCCCAACCACTGCATGTACATGTGCTAATAATTAGGCAGTAACTGTATGGAAGCTGCCATACAGATGAAGTTAAATGCATGATCTACACCTGGGAAGTTGTCCAGATTGTACAAATTCATCTCAATTTCCTTAAACCTAAAGACCAGTTTAGAGAATTTCTTAAGATTAAAAAAAAAAGTTAGTGGCTATGGCTCAGTAAAGTGCCTACCAAATAAGCATAAAGAACTGAGTTTGGATCTCCCACAACCACAGAAAAGCAGAGGATGGAAGTGTGTGTCTAGAACCCCAGCACTGTGGAGACAGAGAAAGGACACTCCCTAGAGCCCTCTGGCCCACCAGTCTAGTCAAACTGATAAGCTCCAGGGTCAGTGGGAGACCTTGTCTTAAAAAATAAATTACAAGACAGGGCATGTTGGCACTTGCCTTTAATCTCAGCACTTGGGAGGCAGAGGCAGCGGATCTCTGTGAGTTCAAGGCCAGCCTGGGCTACCGAGTGAGTGCCAGGATAGGCTCCAAAGCTACGCCGAGAAACCCTATCTTGAAAAACTTAAAAAAAAAAAAAAATTAGAATAAACAACAATGACCTGACCTCTGGCCTTCACACACACATACACACATGTGTACACACACACATGCAGAAAGAGAGAGAGAACTATCTTAAGGAGAATACTGGAGCATAATAAGGACTAAAAGACAGCTATCTTTATTACCTTTCTTTAAGTTTCCTGGATTCACTAACTTTGTTATTAATGCAAGAATATGATGGTAATTTTAGATGATCTCCCTCAAGAATATTTTAATCTAAAATAAAACTTGATTTATTGAAAAGAGCTCCCATATGCTAGGTGTTATGGGTGCGTACTTATAATTCCAGCACTCCAAGATTGACACAAGTTCAAATCCAGCCTAATCCTCATAGTGAGTTCCAGGGTAAAACTACACAGCAAAACCCTGTCTTAGGGGGGGAAAAAAAGCCAGGTATGCAGTGGTGGTGGCACACGTCTTTAATACTAGCACTCTGGAGGCAGAGGCAGATGAATCTCTGTGAGTTTGAGTCTACAGAGCTAGTTCCAGGACAGCCAAGGCTACAAAGAAACCCTGTCTCGGAAGAAAGAAAAAAAGTTTCCATGCACTCACAGAGCCGATATACACCTGAAAGCACAGTTTAAGTCAACTTTCTTTCCTTGTGTTTGTTGATGGCAGTTTTGTTTGTCTGCTGCTTGTTTTTCAGGACAGGGTCACTGTGTAGCCCTGGCTGTCCTGGAACTCACTCTATAGTCCAGGCTGGCCCTGAACTCAGAGATCTGCCTGCCTCTGCCTCCACAGTGCTGGGATTAAAGGCGTGTGCCACCACCCGGCCCTTGTGGGTTTTTGTTTTGTTTTGTTTAAATCTTCATTCATTTTAATTATGTAGCAGTGTAGGTATACACACCAGGGTATCTGGGTCAGATCCCCTGATACTATAGGTAGTTGTGAGCTACCTGATATGGGTGCTAGGAACCAAACTTGAGTCCTCTGAAGAGCAGTAAATAATCTTAAACACTTTTGTGGGCTAGTTTTATGTCAACTTGACACAAGCTAGAGTCATTTAGGAAAAGGAAACCTCAAATAGAAAAATGCCTCCATAAGTCTGGCCTGTAGGCAAGTCAATAGTGCATTTTCTTAATTAGTGATTGATATGGAAAGGCCCAGACCATTGTGGGTGGTGTCACCCCTGGGCAGGTGATCCTAGGTTCTGTAAGAAAGCAGGCTAAGCAAACTAATAAGTAAGCAGCACTCTCTATGGCCTCTACATCAGCTCCTACCTCCAGGTTCCTGCCCTGTTTGAGTTCCTGCCCTGACTTCCTCAGTGATACGGAACTGTAAACTGAAATAAACCCTTTCCTCCTCCAAGCTGCATTTGTCACAGTGTTTTATCAATCTCTAATAAAATGGAGCATCTGTTACTAACACAGATTCAGGAGAAGCTCCTAGACCATAATCACAGTGCAATGAAATCTTAAGTTTCAAATCACAGACCTGGCTCTCAAAACATTAAGTTGGCAAAGTCTCGGTGTTCTTCACAATGTTGCTCAGACAAAAGTGTGGACTTTATTTAAGAACAACTTTGAGCAAAGAGTTTTTTCTTAGGGTTGCTGCCTAACACTTGGGTAACTGAACAAGTCAGCTTCCAAAGCATTGTGACTAACACTGCTTTCACAAAATACCAACAGCTTCTCAACTTTGACACCCTCACCTTTAAAACCTGGCCTTTGGGCTAATGCATTACAAATGCTGCAGGGGGAGTGCACACAGAAGGAAGGTGATCTGCTGGGCAGCCCTGAAAAACCTGATGCTGCAACTCTCCCAACACTAAGCATCTGCTCAGGCAAAGTGCCCACAGCAGGCTCAGAAAGGCCAGCTGTAATGAGACACTTGGGTTGGAAATACATTCCACAGTTTCTCCATACCCAGTGCCATCTGATCATGGGAACTCATAGACTGATTATTTCTTGTGAGAGAACCTTCTTCTGAGATCATTGGTCACACAGGTTGGTCACACAGGCTGAATTCATTGTTGGGTGCTTCTGCAGTGTGGGATGCCTATCTTGGGAGCCTTGTGAAAGAGTAAGTTCTCCAGCAAACTGGCCAATTAGAAAGTATTAAAAATATAATAACAAAACAAAAACAAAATACATACCAAAAATCTACTGAAAACTAGCCAATTTTCTGGATTTTGTTTATTTATCTGTTTAGAGGTTTTTGTTTTGTTTTGTTTTTTGAGGCAGGACCTCAGGAAACCCAGGTTGGTGTCACTACATAGCTAAGGAATGACCTTGAACTCCTCATCCTCCTGCATAATACATGCCAATAATTCCAGCTCTTAGAATTGTCAACATGCATTATCATGACTGGATTTCAGTTTCTGTGTTCAAAGGTCAGAATCTGGCCAGGCGGTGGTGGCGCACGCCTTTAATCCCAGCACTCGGCAGGCAGAGACAGGCGGATCTCTGTGAGTTCGAGGCCAGCCTGGACTACCGAGTGAGTTCCAGGAAAGGTGCAAAGCTACACAGAGAAACCCTGTCTCGAAAAACCAAAAAAAAGGGTCAGAATCTGATCCTAAATGACAAGCATCAAGAGAGCCAATATAACATTTGGTACAATAATTTATAACAGATAAAGTAGTTTCATAAAACTAGATTAATATTTTTTNAAAAAGCCTTAATTGCCGGGCGGTGNCAGTGAACACCTTTAATCCCAGCACTTGGGAGGCCGAGGCAGGTGGATTTCTGGAGGCCAGCCTGGTCTACAGATCGAGTTCCAAGAAAGGCTCCAAAGCTACACAGAGAAACCCTGTCTCAAAAAACAAAAAACAAAAAAAAGAAAGAAAGCCTTAACTGAGGAAGCAAGGAAAATACATATAGCAGAAGTTTATCTACACACACTATGAAATAAGTAAATCAAAAATATTAATGACAGTTATTAAATGGTCATTCTACTCTTCTTTATAACCTTTCAAAATTTAAAAACTCTTATACACGCTCAAGAGCTAATCCTCTAAACAAGGTTGCTAAAATTTTAAAGATGAATAGCCAAAACACACACACACCAGAATAATCTGCCAGTAAATATTAAATGCCTTGAGAAAAATTTTACTATATACATTTTTAACTTACAAGAATCTATCAGGATGGAAGCAAAAATTATAAGAATGGAATTCTCAAAGACATTTATAAAACAAAATGTACATTAAACCCTTCAATTAAAGACCCATAAAGTAGTCTCAGTGCTTTTTAGCCCACTTTCTCACAGCAGGGATTTAATCCCCCCAGAGGGGTGCAAACAAACTTCAAAGAGAAGATTAGGCCCAGACACTAGCACTGTGCAATGTAAGGTTTATATCTAAGTTTGCCCGGAAACACAGAGATGCAGATCTGAGGAACAAAGGTAAATTTTTACAATCTAAAACAGTCAAATTAATGCCTAAAATAGTAACAGAAAAAAAGGAAAATACACCAAGTACTACTCAACAAGAAGGTTGNAGAAGAAGAAAAAGGTGCCTGAAGCCAAATACTCAGCTACAGTTCACTCACTAGGAAGAGCAAAAGGAAATCGGACAAATTACCAAAGAGCACATGTCCTTTTCCAGCTCAAGCTCTGTACAGTCTTAGGAAGGTATCCCTGCAGTGTTAAGGTTCTTGATATAGTTTCTATATAGTACTGACAAACTACATGCTTTTTCTATTCTCAGAGCACAGCACATGTAAGAGACAATTAAAGGTCTTCACTGATATGCACACACTAAGATAAGTCAATGGGAAAAAGATCTGTCTTTAAAGATGAGGATATTTCTCTAAAGCCATTCTCATCTTCCTATTATTAGCTGATTTTAAAGGAGGATGTGAAAGCCCTCGTTACTTTATAAACTGTTTTAAGTAGAGGTAAAGCATAGCTTTGTAATTCAACTTTGTCTTCCCAATTTGTACAAATCATGGATGAGAAATCAATTTAGAATTTAACTTTTCCAGATATTAACTAGTTTAAAAAAAATAGTCTTACTTAAATGTAAAAGTCAAAATCAAAAGCTCTTAAAAAAAATTGCTGTATGAGTAAGACAGGAAAATGTTGATTTTATACTATATTTAGACCAAAAAGTTTGGATCAAAGATTCCACAAACAGAGTGAAAGGCAGATCATAAAATGGAAGACATATTCATAAAATGGAAGACATATGCAACACACATATCCAGATAGTATCTATAATGCATACTTCATGAGCCAACAATGAATGGTTACTTAAAAATGAGCAAGATGCTGGCTGGCCATCCTAGCCAAAATGGCATACTCCAGGGTCAGTGAAAGACCCAGCAGGACATCCAGTGTCCTCCTGTGGCCTCCTCACACAGGTGAGTGTATGGGTTCAAACATCCACACATTTCCATGTACACACACATACAAATAAAAATATTTTTAAATGAGCAAAAGAAATTAATAGATACCACATTATACATATATATGTATATATAGACACATATATATGTATATGTGTATATGTATATATGTGGATATAGATATAGATAGATTTAGATTTAGATATAGATATATAGATATAGATATGAGAGAGAAGGTATTCGAGAATAGATATAGATATATAGATATAGATATAGATATATAGATATAGATATAGATATAGAGATATAGATATAGAGATAGAGATAGAGATAGAGATAGAGATATAGATATAGATATAGATATAGATATAGATATGAGAGAAAAGGTATTCAAGATACCACATCAATAAAGTGCTCAATCTAACTGGTCACCAGAAAAGTGCAAATAAAAACAACCATTGGGTTGATGAAAATGAAATCTAACGATGCCAAGTACTGATAAAATTGTATAGCAGTGGGATCACAAAATACTACAGGTGAGAATGCAGAGCAGCACAACTTGTTTTCACAAAGTTTAGTATGACAGAGAAATCAGATACATAATACAATCAATGGCAACATAAGTCTACACCCACCAGGATGCATGTCTAAGAAAAATCACAGCAGCACTTGCAATAGCCAAAACTGGCATGTGACTTCAACACTGCAACTTTACTGTCAGTAACAGAATGGACAGGGCTGGGTGTAAGAGCTCAGTAGTGGGATGCTTGCCTTGCCCTAGATTTGATCCCCAGCACCAGTAATAACAGCCACAACAACAAAGCTGTCGTACAATTCTATGAATACAACAGTGATGAAAATAAGTGACTGTGGTGTGTAAACAGAAAATCTTTCAATAAAAAGAAAAAAGAAAAAAAGTGACTGCAGTGACATACAACATGAAGGGCCCTTGTAAATATAAACATACCAAAACTATATAAAGAATAAAATTGAGAAATAGGCATAATTAAATTATTTTTTTCAAGGAGTCATACACATGTAATAAAACAATGAACACAAACAAAGGAATGACTATTATAAAAGGATAGTGGTCACCTCTAAACAAAGGGAGGGAGGGGGTTCTGGGGTATGACCAAGGCTATCTCTAACATTTACAGGCCTAGCAAAGGTATAAAGGAGATCTACAGACCATATACCTAAAAATTTAAGTCTTAAAGTCAGATAGCTAGGTGTGGTAGTACATGTCAGTAATCCTGGTACTTGGGATGTAGATGTAGGAGAATCATGAGTTCAAAGTCATCTTCAGCTACACAGTGAATTTAAGGCCAGCCTAGGATATATAAAACCCATTTTAAAAAAAAAGCAAAAAGTTTTAAATCCAGCTTACAACTATTAGATATACTTTACCGCCTACCATGATAAATACACATTTAAAACTAACTGGAAAGGCAGACTCACAGTGTGCTGTTTTTGGACTGCTTAGAGCTTGATGCAGAAAAGTAGTGGTAGAGAGAACACTGCTCCTTCCACATCCCATAAAGCAAGAGACTTTCCACACAAACATGAAGTTACTCCTCATACAAACATGATGTTACCCCACCCCAAGTCCAGCCATACCTGTTAACTGTTCCATACCTCACTCCCCATGTAGGAGCACCCTCATCCTAAGGCCTTGGGGTGAACACACTAGGAGCACAGTCCACCCTCGGGAAGACAAAGCCTACAAAACAGACTCACACAGGCCCTGGAAACAAGCTCTGGGCCATTTGGGTAAGAATTCTAAGATCTTGGGTTCTCCCAAAACATTCTAAGGTGAAAAGGTTCAAGCATCAAGTGTCATGCTTTATAGGCCCAGCCAACTTTGTGCCCCACAAAAAGAGGCATTATGAAAGGAGGGCCAATGTGGAACTCCTAAGACAGCACAGGATGAGGTCAGAGATCTTTGTTGCCAGGGCTAGAATTGNCATAAAACCACACAACACTCTTAATCTGAGTAACAGTCATGTAGTCATTTGTGTTATATTATTTGTTAACCCACATTTTTAAGTTTTATGAATTTTTGTACAAATAATGGGATAGCTATCATATGCTTGCTGATAAGATACACTGAGGGCACAAATCACACACACAACACAACCTGGGTATAACCATGAAGACATAGTCAAACAGATACAAATCCAAAGATGAAAGAAAATACCTACATTTTTTTAACATATGTCATTAGAAGAGAAGAATGTAGCTACGAAACTATTCTAGGATTAAAGAAACTAGACAGACATAAAAACTATTGGGTTCTCTGACCCTGTATTAGATTGTGGTCCAGAACATTCTTGAGAAAACTGATTGAATTTAAATATGACAACTGACATTGCATCAGTGTTATTTCAACAACTGGACTAGGATTATAAAAGAAAATATCCTTATATAATTTCTACCCTTGAAATATTTAGGAGTAAAGGGCCACATCTGCAAAAAAGATTGCATATGTAGTGACAAAGTAAATGTAACATGATGGTAATAATGGGCTCTAAAAAAAAGGGCACATGCAGCAAACTGCTCTTGTAACTTCAAAATATTTTCAAAATAATGGGTTCACCTTCCATGTGCTGAGATTACAAGCACACACCACCATGCCCAACTATATAACCCTTAAATGCCGGAATATTTTGATATGTGGTCTACAGGTCTCTTTTGTAACCTTTCGAGGCTCGTACCCCAGACAGCTAGAATAGCAGGCAGGATAAAAGCTCCACTGCTTATTCTTCCATCTCACTGTATAGCTTTCATTTTTTTGTTCATCTTTCAAAAAATAAATTTTAACTTTGGGGAAAATCCCAGAACACTAAAGAGGGGAAATTAGGTAACTATAGAAATAATAAAATGTTCATCCTTGAATGTATCTATCAGATCACAGCTGTCATCAAATGGGTAATGAATGTGGTCCACCCACGGAGAAGTGGCTGCATGCACATCTGATTACTTGCTCTTAAGTCCAGTACTTTCCCTACACAATAAGACATGGCTTAACAAGGACCTTCACTTTCTACTTCCAGAACAACCATAAATTTGTAATCTACTTCACATGGGGGTAAATCCTTCATTTTAACAAATATTGGTGATGCTGTGCAAAGCCCTGAAGGTAACATGGAGAGATGCATGCAATACAAGTACTGTCCTCAAGACGGCAACTTAGCAGTATGAAGGGAAATTGAAATAAGAATCCTAGCTATCACACACAGTAGCTACATGGCCTTGGTAAGCTACTTTATAGCTAAGATTCTAGTTTCTCATTGGTATTATGGGGATGCCATTCAACTGTCTTTAAAGATTTCATTGTAAATGTTGACAATATAGATGCTCAGCTGATATCATATGTATAACAGAATAAAGGGCATTTGATCAAAAAATTAATTTGAATTCTATAGTCTATTTCAAGCCTTGCCCATTAGCAAGGCCTAAATAGTTGACTTCCAGGAATCTATGATATGTAAACCAACACCCAATGATAAAAATAAATAGGGCCTTACTTCAAGCCTGCTAAAGCAGTGGATTCCAGTCAAAGTATTCACTATACTTTTATTCTCCAGTCTTCCTAGGATGGTGTGGGCATAAAAAATGAGGAAAGGCACTTAAAAGAACTTAAAGACATCACATTATTTATCTATTTTCTTCTGTGTACAGCTATTCCATACAATAAAGAAACATCATTATCATAATTAGATAAGTGGGTACCTGAAAGAGTGCCACCTGTCCTAGGATAGGCCACTTCCACATACACTTCAAATGTAGTCTCTGGGTTCTGCCTACAAAAGAAACAAATCATGNTTACTGATGAGGATTGAGGCAACATTATGCAAAAGACATCGATGCAGTGTAAAGTAGATCTCAATTAAAGTCAGTAGCACCACAACTAATTAGCTGCAAAAATTTGGGCAGGCTATTTAAATCCTGGGCCATAACCTTCAAAGCATACAAGATAAAAACAGCAATCCCCAAGATGTGCAACTTAAAGAAAATACACAAAAGTGATCTGGACACAATGTCTGGACATAGTAAGTTAACCATGATTATGACCTGACATGTGTCATGTTTCTGACTTCCACAGCTGCATCTCCAAAGCTGCAACACAATTTTTGAGGAAATTTCAGCTCAAAGCACCAACAGCATAAAGTAGCAACACTCTGTTCCACTGCTAGATAAAACACACATATGACAAAAATGACTCCTTACAGCTTTTGAATAGCAGACAATAGAAACAATCACCTCACTAGAATATTGTGAACATAGGAAGCTAATCTAAATTTAAAAGTGTTTGCCTGCACTGGCAATACCATATGTATGAATGCTGTTATATTCCTTTACCTTTTTAATGTCATGAGCATTCATAATAAATTCATGAAAGATCACA
>LZPO01017770.1:6591-27088 GCA_001675575.1 Neotoma lepida | reverse complement strand
TGTGATGGGAGGTGGGAACAAGAGAATCCCAGGAGCTCCTACTGTGTGATGGGAGGTGAGAACAAGAGAATCCCAGGAGCGCATGAGCCAGACAGCCTGATACAGAGCAGTAAACAGGAGACCTTGTCTCAAACAAGATGGGAGGTGAGGGTCTACATCTGAGGTTGTCCTCTGACCTCTACATGCTCACTGTGGCATGGGTTAAACACACACACACACACAAAAAAAATTGTTTCATTTCTAGCAATCTACCTTAATAAACTCATATATGCATAATATGAGTACCCACTGAGCCATTTATTATGACAGATAATTAGAAATAACCTCAATATCCGTTAATAGGGAATTGTTTCCCTGTACTTTGNTATACTCATACTGTAAAATACCTCACAGCTAAAAAGAAAAGAAAAGAAAACAGAAAAACATAGTGATAAAATCATGAGGCTGAACTAAAGCTGATGTATCAAAATTGCCTATCATGCATAAGGCCCTGGGCTTGGAAAACATAATGAGACAGATATACATTTGATAAAAGGGACAGGTGACAGAGAAATGTTAATAGCAATGTATTTACAAACTCAGGATCGACATTTTTCATTTTAAATCCCGTGTGTACAGGTATAAATGAATGCAAACATAGACTTCCGTTTACAAGGTCTGAAANGGTTCAATNAAACTGGTTTGGGGGGAAACGTTGTAAATCTAACACTGGAGTTAAAAGGTGGAAATTTTTACTATATTCTGCTATCACATTGTGCAATTTCTTTCTAAAGAGTGTATAAAGTCGCTTGCACAGTTGGCTCTGAGCAGCTGAGTCATGCCTGGTTGCTTATGATCTGCCAGTCACTAAAGCGATTGCTTCAGGCACTAGCTAGCATTTGGTCTCCATATCCCCAGGATGAGAAACGAGTTTTAGGGTTTAGATCTTCGGAAACTAATGTAACTCTGCTGAGCATAAACAAAGCATATGGAAAAAATGAAGCTACTCATGATTCCCAAACTGGAATGGCAGCCAATGTCCTCTGACCACCAACCCTGCTCAGAAACAGACAGAAAGGAAGTCTTAGAACCAGCAGGGGAGCTCAGAGTTTTGTTGATGCTCCTCATTCACCAAAGAAGCCCAGCAGATCATGTGACTTCCCAGTCTGTAAAATGGGCATGCTGGCCTGAGGTTCCTGCACATCATGGTCATTTATCATCTCAAACCAGGACACTTATGGGAGTGAGGATGGTATAATTTGTAACTAGTGTGGGACAGCAGTAAGTCTGGACTGCCCTGGCTAAGCGGATGCTGGCCCTCTTCTCTACCATCCTAAATTCCAAAGGTGTGGGTCTGTGACCATCTCACTTCATCTCCTCCCACCGTGAAGCCTTGCTGAGCCACTGTCCCTCCAGAAACCCTNTTAAGGAAAGTGGATCCTTGTTCTCCTATTAAATATTCACTAACTATTATCTTTTGATTTCTTAAGATTTCTTTTACCTTTTATATTTATTGTGTATGTGTTACTGTACATATGTGTATGCATAGTTGCCCCATATAGGCCAGGAGAGGGCATCAGTTCCCTTGGGGCTGGAGTTAAAGTTGGTTGTAAACTGCTTGACATTGGCACTAGGAAGCAAACTTAGGTTCTCTGTTGTTGGTTGTTTTTTCTACTCTTTTTGGGGGGCCGGCAACCAAGCTCACACATGGAGGCTTGCTCTTAATTATGAATTCCTGGCCTTAGCTTGGCTTGTTTCTTGCCAACTTTCTGTAACTTAACTTATCCCATCAACCTTTTGCCTCTGGGCTTTTCTCATTCTCTTACTTCTGTAAATCTTACTCTTACTTCATGGCTTGCTGTGTAGCTGGCCCCTGATATCCTCCTCCTTCTCTGGCTACTTCCTCTTTTTCCCTCCCAGATTTCTCCTTCTATATATTCTCTCTGCCTGCCAGCCCCACCTATCATTTCTCCTGCCTTGCAATTGGCCATTCAGCTCTTTATTAGAACATCAGGTGTTTTAGACAGCCAAAGTAACACAGCTTCACCGAGTTAAACAAATGCAACATAAACAAAAGTAACACACCTTAAAGTAATATTCTACAACATTCCTNCAAAGACAGCAAGTGCTCTTAACCTTTGAGACATTGATCCAGCTCTATTAACAATTATCATGTCATTGTCTTGGCTGCTCAAAGAAAGAGACCAATAGCAAATAACTGAATCTGTCCTGGAAGAAACAGGACCAAAACAGGGCACATACTCATCTCCAGTATGCTAAACCAGAGCCTCTGTGAGATAACAAAAACACCCTGATTCTGGCACTGCAGTTCTCTGGATAGTACTTACCCAATTTTAGAGGTGAGGATGCAGGACAGCTACAGGAATTTCACTTTCACACTCATGTATAATAATTCAGACATCTGTAATTTTTAAAATCATATGTTTAATCTGGAATTCAAGTATGCTCAGGCACCTTCTGCTATCTGATGACTTTGTTACCGAATTAACTTCTGGCTTACACTCTGGAAGTTCATACACACCAATGATTCTTCAGCTGGGCTTTTAGAACTACAGATTTGGCCAGGCATAGTGGTTCATCCTTGTACTGACTGCGAGGGAAAGACCTGACTGGAGCAATGAGGGAATGAAGAAATGACAGACATACATACTCACAGACNGAAATAGAGATAGACAAAAATGCTGGGATCAGGTGGTCTGGGTACTCTGACAGGGAAGCCACAGAAGTCTAGAAGCTCAGCATGTTTGTTAAATACAGTTAACCAGAGAGGGGAGGTTATTGCATACTATACATGGAGGCAGGGTTATTACATATAGACAAACAAGGAGGTGGAGTTATTTGATACAACTGAACAAGGAAGCAGGTTCATCGAATCTCAGTAGGAGCAGGCTTTGTAGAGAACAGTCTTCAAGCTGTAAATATCCTGGGAGAGAAAGATACTGTGAACTTTTTCTTCAAACACTATTGACATTTGCACTTGGACCCCCAAGGAAGACTTTGTTACCTCTCTGAGCCTCACCTGTGTGTGGGAGGGTTGCCATTTCACCATGGGTCTGTGGCTAGAGTCCTTAACATGGCCAGCTCACNTCAACAACCACTCAGGACTTCACATGCTCAGAGATTCCTCCCCTCCTCACACACATACCATAATCCTAACATTCAGAGAGTTGAGGCAGGAGGATGGTAAGTTTCAAAACCAACCTTGACAATAGACTATATAGCAAGACACTGCCTCTACAATATCAGGAAAAACAAACAATAACAGATCAGTGCCAGTAGAAGAAAAGCCACAGAGAGACCTTACAGACAGTGAAATGAAGTATTTTTTCAGNTAGCCCTATCCAAAGCCTTGTGGGCATCACCTTCCACTGAATTCTCCCTTGTCCTTCCGCTTCCCAACAGGAAAAAAGACAAAAAAAAGCCTTCCTCACAAATCCTTCACCACTTGACTTTCTCTCCCCAAGTCCTGAGTGGTCCACATTCCTTCTCCAGCCCCGGCCATGCCTCCTGTAGTTCCCTAGACCTCCCTGAACACCTAAACTTTGTATAGGTTCCTCTCGGTCTGAGTCCATCCTACTTACATTGTAAGTTTGCTGGAAGAGCCATGCAGCCACCAATAGGCTCTGTAGCCCCTCACCAACCTGCTTTCTGAACATNATTCTGACAGCTTGCCTTTTGTTTTCTCCCTCAAGATGGATGCTCCATGGACAGAGAACTAGATTGGCCGTGACTACCACCATGTACCCAGCTCCTAGAAGACTGTCCAGTGCCTATAAACAGCTGGAGGAAAAATGCATAGATGGGATGCACATCCATCAGAAGCCTTTCCTTTCATCCTTGACAACCTCACAGCTCACTGCCCCATCTTCCAGATGCCTATCCAACCACTCNGTACTGAGTATCATAAGAAAGAACACAGCATGTCAGGGTAGTCCAAGTGAATCCCCAAATAATATAGACCATTATTGTTGTCTTTGGTTGCTTCTCANAGGTTGAAGGTAAGCTTCTGTTGTTGAAAACAGTACACACATAGTACACAGGTCTCAGATGACTCAAGCTGGATCTAATTTGAAAGCCTCCTTCCTGAGGGCTCTCATGGTACCAGAAAATACCATGCAAGCCGCTAAAGGAGAGATGAAATGAAGAGCCTTATCCAGCTGCAACACCTATGTACCANAACAATGGCTACCGTGGCAAGACACCTGCAAAGGTACAGTAAGTGGCACTCACATGTTGGTGGTAACCAATAGCTCTGGAATGGGACTTAGGACTCACTTAGAAGAAGGGAAATCATGNCTGGCATTAGAAACCTTGCCAACTTCCTAGAACTAGTGAGGTCACAGACTTTAAAAATGAGTTTATTTCTACCACATTGCCATTGCTAGACTAGCATAATTCCTTACTGCATCCTAAATCTTATCCACATACTCGCAGGTAAGTGTAGCTGCCACCCATCATCAAAGGTTCTCTTTATATCAAATGGAGATCAGCACAGAAAACCACAACTGGACAGAGTGCACAGACCAACAAATGGGTTGTGGAGGAGCCCAGCCCCATGAATACATCTAGAGCAGAGATCCTCCATCTGTGGCTTAGAGAACATCACTGAAAGCTTTTAAGGGCCAGAATACAGGAGTCTGCTGGAAATCTGTCTCTCCTAGATACAGCNGCATAAACCAGACTGTAACAATGGTATTTGCATTTGAAGGGGTAGATCTAAAATGCACAAAATATGTCATTAACTTTATGAAATTCCACTATCAGAACAAAGGAGTGCTTACACATGCACACACCATAGACACAGAGATGAAAGTTGNTGGTAAACACAATGTTGTTAGTAAGTAAATCCGGGTACAAGATTACAGTACTTTTAATTTTTCTCCACTTTTTGAATATCTCAAAGTTTTTACAATAATGATAATAACTTACTTCAAACACCAAGAGTGAACCCTAGTGTAACCTGTGGGCGTTGCGTGATGAAACTTGTCAGTGTTGGTTTGGTGACTACAACAAGGGGATCTCTGTTGACACACGGTATTGATAGTGGAGAGAGCTGATGAGAGGGGATCATGTAAGCGTGCTGCATTTCTGCTCCGTTTTCTAAGAACCTAAAAGTTACTCTTTCCCTTTCTAAAAAAGAAAAGTGTCTTTGCTAATAAAAGATACAACTAACTTAAAGGCAGAAGGCAAAGTGTCTTGAGAATTGAAGATCAGGTTAGGTTGAACAACTTGAGCACACAAGAGGTCTGCCAAGCCAAGAGATGATGTTGCGACTCCTGGTNGAAGATACCCTGAATCCCAAGCTTTGAAGTCCTGAGAGCATCAGCTCACTTGTTCTCCTTCCCAGGAGAGTAGACCCTGTGCTCCTGGGAGAAGGGAGGACATTCCCGAGTACTGAGTTGTGTTCACAAGTACCTATCTAGCCATCTAGCTGTGTTCTCTCCCCCCACAACCCTTCTCATGTTCTATGAAGTAATCCAGCTCNGGGTTAATCAGTCCTGTGTCCCCCAGAACACTGATCAGGCAAATATTTGGGGGAGTTTCTTATAAATCCATAATCTCTTATCTGTCTATCCGTGTGTGTGTGTGTGTGTATGTGTGTGTATATGTGTGTGTCTATCTCCCCCATATATATATATGTGTGTGTGTGTGTGTATGTATATATATATATGTATATATGTATGTGTGTGGTATAAGTCATGTTATACATGGACTTAATGCATATATAGTCATATATAAATTAACTATATATACAGTCATATATCTACTGTGTGCCTATACAGCTGCACTCACAGAGTTTTTACTAAGCATTCTTGTTGTCCTCATAACTAAAGAACACTGCCAAAGTCAGAAAGAAGGGCCCAGGGTTGGCTGTTCTCAGTTACTGCCTAGCTGTGGTCCACCCTTCTCGGGTCTCATTTCATCGTTTATAAAATCAGAGTGTTAAGCTTGAAACACTGTTCCCAAACCCAGGTATGCATTAAATTTTTAAAGATAACACTTTTAGGATCAGCTTTACTCTTCTAAGGAAGTAACCAGGGAGCAGGAGCCCTGGGATTTCTATGTTGAAAGATCCTCAGGTGTTTGACTTGGACACAATCAACAAAAATGAGTTTGGGCGCTGCTGGATTACACATCTGTCTCTAGCCTTTTCCCACTTCCAACAGTAGCTAATTCAAAGGAATCAAAGGGATGCTCAAAGAACTGCAATGAACAGAGACATTTCATCTCAAATCTTGTGGACCTTAAGTGAGGAGAGGCTGAATAGAGAGCCTGGAATGACAGACAAGGTAAACATTGTGAGTGCTGTTATGAAGTTTCCACGGCCTCCATAGGACATACACAAACAGCAGACCAGCATGGTGGCCTTTCTCTAAGATTTACAACATACCCNGTCTTTAGGTTGATGAAAAATACATCCTTTCCCTGGCAATTGACCTCAAAATTACCCGCTGATGTTAATGTCAAATACATAAGAGAAAGGAATTTTCTGAAATTTANANGAAAATACAAACATCCAGTTCATGATCAACACCTCTGAACAGTTATTCCCATCGGGCATCCTCCAAGCTGTTATCACAGTAAGGATTCAGAGCTAGGCTTTCAAATGCTACTGTTATTCTATTCACAGATGGATTCAGCATCCAGATAGAAGTTACCACTCTTAACTGCAAGCTAATGACTAACTTAATAAGAACGGACACAAATCTCCAAGAAAGAGTTCATTGGTTCCAAATGTGGCATGCCATGCAGCCTCTGCAGGAAGGAAAGTGAGAATNCTAGCTTGNGAGGCTCCTGTCTGCACATTCCAGTAAGGCTCTTTCCAAGCTTCCTGCAGCACATCCTCAATGGGAAAACTTAACTCTATCCTAAGCCATGGCCTCCAGAGGGCCCATGTTCCACTGCAGGCGAAAGCAGCATATTTAAATTGCTGCACCTGACAGCTTTCCAAGTGAGGAAGATGGTAGGGTCCATGTTTACATCTCTACCATTTGAGGCATTGTCCTACACTGCGGGACTTGGTTTCTGGCTGGTTTATCCTATGAGTGGGACTTGCAGTTTTTATACTTCGCCTGTGCTGGTTAGCATCTTCCCAGATGAATAAACATGAAACATTCATGTTGTCCTTATTTAAATTGTTTCTGCCTTTTATGCCACAGCTGTCCGAATCAGCAACTGAAACTCTGTCACTACCAGCAGTGGTTAGGCTGCAAGGGCCGTAGCTCTTGCAAAAGCTACAAAGGAACTTAACTAAACCTCCGTCCCTCTAAAGAACTCAAGATTCAAAGGTTAAGGTGGAATTCTGCTCTTCAGAGAGGCTGAATACCAAGTAGTTCACCTCCTCTCCTTGCTCATGTCCTCCAAAAAGCCCTCGTGCTTCTCCTTGCCCTCCTTATAAACCTTTCTCACCTGGCTCCTCCCTACCACTTCCTGTCAGCTAGTTGCTGACTCAGCCTCCTGACCACAGGTGAATTTTATTTAATCAAACACATCTTTTCATCATTAAACAAACATGTCAGAGCCTGAACAGAAGTAACACACCTTGAAATAATATTCTACAACACATTCAAGTACGTCTCATCTTGAATGCGGGGAAGGTCATACTAGAAACACAAGCAATAAACAGCAGGTCCTTTTGCCAGTTTTGATCTCAGTAGCTACACTCACTGATAATGAACGCCTTGAGGGGATCTCTTGTCTCTCCCCACATGTGAGGAAATAGTTTAGGTCTCAGAGCTACAAAAAGAAGGAGGGTCTGACTCACATTGGCGTACAACTCCAACAGAAGAATGTGAGGATAGTAAGCACGATAGTAAGCACGTGAGGTAAGATTTGTTAGTTGTGAGTGCTTCGGAAGAAAAAGAACACTAGAATGATGAAGGATGGATGAAGATGTTTTAGAAACAAGATCTAAAAGACCCCTCCCTGAAATTTGCAAAGCCTCAGCTTTCTCAAATAGCAAACAGCTATTTACTGTGGCCAATTCTAAAAATTAGTGTTTTCTTCAAGACTCGGTGTTGAGAAAGTGCCCAGAATCTACTGATCCCACCTTCACATACAAACCAGATGCTCTTGCCAAGCAAACCAACAAAACTGTCTGAATTTGAACCTGGGCAGAAATGTGAAAAATATTCATGTGAACACTAACTGAAACTAACCAATAATTAGATGGCATGCAAACAAAAAAATAAATATTTTAGAGTCTTCCTTTAATTTTCCAAGTGTTTAAAAACATGTCATTTATCATTTGCAATATTTCTGTACCAAACAGGATAGCTACACTACATGTTACAATATAATCCACCATGATTCTACAAAGTTTGTAGCATGGCCCCATTTTCCATAGAAGAAAACTAAGGCTTTGTGAGATTATACAACTTATGTAAAGCCATCTTCCAAGACTGTAGTGAGTATAACAGTCTAGACACAAGTTCAAATCTCACTCAAACTGTGATCCTTCTTCCACTTTGCCATATTGTACCTGGTAAAACAGGAAGAAAGGAGGGATTGATCCCCATGTGTTTCCTAAGGTGTGGCACATGGTGGGGACACACAATAGACCCATTGCCTTAGGGAGAGCCTACGGCAATGAACAAGATGAAGCCCACTGTGCTATTTCATCTCACATCCATCTAGCCAAGTCCTGTGAGTCCGTTCAAGCCTCTCTTCCAGATGACTCTGGTCCCCAATAGCCTCTGGTGACAAAGAGCACCAGCAGCTGGTCCTCTGACCTCCTTTGCTGGTGGTATCTTCTGTTGCTCTTGGGAATAGGTGTCTACAGTCTATCTCCTAGCCAGAACACAGGCAATGTGGGCTGAGCTGTGTCCCCCCTCCTGACACAGAGCAGGTGACCGAATCTGCTGAGAAGGAAGAGGGAACTCGGTGTAATGGTCTCTGTTTCACACACCAGAAGCTGGGCCAGTAGACATGATTCAGCTTCCCCTGTAACTCAGCTAGAGGCAGAACTGCATCCAGAAGAAATGGCTCCAGAAAGCTATGCTGAGAAATGAGTGCACTCCATCTCCATAAATCCCATTTCCTCTAGCCCAATCTACAGGCCTTGAGAATTACCAAAGTTGCATCAAATCCCAAGCAAGGGATAGAGGAATTTGATTGACAGCCTAGCAGTGCAATCCAATAACCTGGAGAACTTCCCATATTCAATCACCACATATCCATTCAGTGCCCACTGCATGTGCTCACACAGACGCACACCCATGAGGCCCTTCAGGAAAGCAAAATTCTACTTATTAAACACATTCAATGCACCTGGCATGGTGCTAGACATTTTATGTACATATTATTAATCTTCATAACAAGTTGATTTCATAGTGTAATTTAACATAAAGGAGAGTGGCTTGCCCAAGGTCACACAGGTGGCAACTGGCAGAGCCAAGATTGCTTCATTTCTTCAGGGAACGTTTGCTCATTGCATGTGCTGGCACAGCCCTGGGATACAACACCAAACCAATGAGCCAGGCTCTAATCTCTGCAGACATTGGAGGGAAGGAAACCAATAATAGAGCAGGAAGCTAAAAGAACAAGACACTCGCCATGGTTTTAATTGTCTCACAAGGTAGCGTGATTTGGGACATTCCTCTACAACCACATAAACCTGAAGCAGAAATGACGAAGACTCAGCTGTACCAAGATATTCCACAGGGCCTTCCAGGCAGAAGGGACAAGTATAAGGGCCCTCAAAACAGAACTGTGTCATTGCAGAGGAGTAGAAAGAAGTCCATTGTCTGCAGAGGGTGGGCAAGGGAGACCAAGGACAACTCACATGGAGGGGCTGTAACAGACTGTTCACAGCACACTGGCCCATGAGCTATTATGGTTTTGCCCTGAGTATCCTAGGAAACACTCTAAAGTGCAATGGCATATATGAAATGGTTTTCAGAATTATCCTCTTTTTCTTTTTCAGTACACAGGCTGTCTAACTCTGATTTCCAAAGAGGTAGCAGTCAAAAGGTAGGAGGAAGCACATTTCCAAGAGACTGCTACTGTATTGCACGCTACAATTAGACTCATTTAGTTTAGACTTGCCTTGGAATGAGGCATTTAGTAAAAAGAAAATATGTCATAGCCTTTTAACCTACAATAACGATGTACCTTAATTACTTCTGGGAACAGAAGTCTAGCATTACAGTTAAAGACTATATACACAATTAAGATGTGCAGTCTTTTAGTAAACAAATATTTAGATTTTCTTTGTGGACAGATAAAGAATGTGATAGGAGAGTTTCCAGCAATGGTGTAGTACAAACTGAAGACTCTTAAAAGGGTCCCTGGCTATTTGTAATGAATTTGTAACGGTCTGTAGGGCCAGTAGCTGTGGGGGCTGTGAAGGGAGGATCCATGCCTTTGAATTCTGAGGTCTCTCCCTCTGAAGTCAGAAGTTCTTCTCTACCTAAAGAGAGCTCAGCTCAGTGAGGACAAAGGTTGACAAGAACATGTGCAAGGTGGGAAATGACAAGCCGTGGCAGAGACCATGCCATGGGCCTGCCTGTTTCCTGCATCTAACATAGTGTGTGGTCAGCCCACTCCATCATTTCTGGGTGACGGTGAAACAGAATGTCATGGTGGGGATGAGAGGGTGTGCTCGGTAAAGCAAAGCAGCTCATTTCATGATAGACAGGAAGCAGAGAAGACCTAAGACCAGTTGAATCTTCAAATAACAGGCCCCCAGCAACTTACTTCCTCTATATAAGTCCTACCTCCCAGAGTTTCTACCTACAAAAAAATGGTGTCACCAACTGGGGACCAAGGGCTCAGCACAGGAGCCTGTGAAGGACATGTCATTTTTCAAATCATACCACCTCCCATGTTCATTATGTGTTAACCCATCGCATCTCCACCGATTGGCTTGTGGATTACGTTTCAACCGCATTCCTGTAGAACAGATTCCCCAAGGTTCTCTAATGGTGGGGTCAGAGTTTGATCTAGGACTCCATGACTCCGAAGTGGAGCTGTGGCCTACCTTAGAAAACAGCCATCTGCGACGAGTGATGAAGCACCAGTTGTTTGCCTGACATGGAATGACACCTAAAAAAAAGAAAAGAAATATCTCGAGTTCTATCAGGGAGAAACAGAGACAATGCANGAAATAATGATTCTTAGCAATGAAGGACCTATGTTCTAAGAGGTAAGGGGCTCAGCTACCTGGAGTTACAAGAAAAACGTGTTTCTGAAAAGTCAGGGAGATCTTCCAGACAAGCTGTCATCCAGTCAGACCTGGGAAATAAGCTGAGTCTTTCCTGGTGCGGTGTTTTAAACATAGTTCAACAAATTCTCAGTGTTTCTGCAAGAAATAAAGTGCATTTGTCCTCTTCAATTTGAGTAGCAATCAATGGCTTAGTCCTCAAGTAAATCCACATTATGGGAGAAGAAACAGCTGTGACTTCTCAGATTAGGCCCTAAAAGGCTCTGGGCTTCCTCCCTCACTCTTGGCTGACTTGGTCTTGAACAAGCCAGCCTCCATATTGTCGAGCCACTTAAGCAACCTATGTAGAAACCCACCTGCAAGAAATGGATAGCTCTTGGCCACAGCCAACTTTTTGAAAGAGGGTCTTTCATCCCTAGTTTGACATCAGATACTTGACTGATGCCGGAATGAACCTCAAGCCAGAGCCAACCATCAGAGCTGTCCCCAATTCCTGCCACGTGAACTATAAGATTCTAAGCGTCTATTGCTATCAGCTGTGAAGTTGAGGGTGATTGGTTATACAGCAATAGATAATTAATCCAGGTGGTACTGCTTATATACACCGAGTGGCTAGGAAAAATAATGAGGATGAGGGAATAAAGAAAATGACAGAGTCCTTATTTTCAAACAGTTGTTCTAATTCTCTGAAACCTACAAGTGACAGGTTAAGCTGAACTTAAGTGCAGAAAAACAATTTCTGCAAGTTAATAGCCGGCAACCAATTTCCCTAAAACTCAGTAAATTTACCAAGCAACTACCCAGGGTCACTGTGTGCCATCAAGAGAGGTGAATGCTAACTAATCTTCCTCTGGAGGGGTTCCAGTGGGCCCAGAATAGAAATATTCCTCTCCATTGTACCCAAGGGCAGTGGAAAAAGCCCAGGCTTCTCACGTGTGACTTGCCTTTGTAATTACAACACGGTTGGCAATCATTAAGCACACACCCCGCCCCTCGGGGCCCAGATAAGCATCTACCTACATGCACGTATCCACTGGCAGCAGAGCAGGATTCATTACCAGGGCCTTGTCCTTCATCTGGGTCACCTATCACAGGAACACGCAATACACCATGGTCTTAAAGAAATTATTGCCATTTGTGGTTCTAAATAGGGCCACATTATTTTCTACAAGTGTCAATTTTCCCCAGCAATATTACATTTTCCAACATTTAGTTTTCTAGCATTCTGCCATGACTATCTGTGTAGATTAGAAAGGTTTTTAACCGTTATCTGTAATAGATTTTGCCTGTAGCAAAATTCATGCAGGCATAATAGAAGAACAAAGTGTACTCTGACAAAATTGCACCCATAATTTCCAGATGCCTGACATTTATTGCTTATTGCTATTAGAATTCAAGTGCCTATTTGTTTTCTACTTTGCTTTTATTCTTGCATCACAACATATAATGGAAAAAAGATATTTTAAATGTTGGGTTAAGTATCACAGATCAACACGAGGTACGAACATAATCAATACTACTTAAATATACTCTGAGGCAATTTTTAAAGAATCAAATTGTTGTGCCATATCAAAATTCATAATGATACTGTAAAGGTTGTAACATTCTTTATTATTTAATTAAAAGCAATGTTTAGCACTCATGCAGCTAACTGTAAAGACAGCACAACAGAAAATGTTCCTTATGGGCAGGGAGCCACAGCTGACACTTTGCAGTGTCCTTTTGATTACTAAATGTTAATTGAACTTCATTTGCTAGTATTCACTTATCATATTAATAGAGGCAATTTCATAAAAGGCTCCAAGAGGAGTACGCATCCATGACGATTGATAGCCAAGCAAATATCAGCATGTGAAGACAAGCCATACGGCCACAGTTGATAAGCTTGACTCCGGAGAAGATCACAGACTAAAACATGCCCAGTTCCCGGGAAAGAGGCAAGAAAATGCATACAGCAGACAGAGAAGGGGATGGGAAATCATAACAAACAGAAAACACTGTTTACACATCCAAAAGACAAAGGAAAAACATAAATCTAAGCATTTTCTGATGTCTGGGTTTAAACAGAGTCCTGCTAGAATCACACTGGGTGGATGGAGCTGTTAAACGCTGATGGGGACATCTGCCCAGTGCAAGGGCACTGCCCCAGCAGTAAGACCAAATTTATGCTCTAAATATGCAAAAGAGCAGGTGAAAAGATTGCACTTTGCCTGGACCTCGGGCTTCATGGACCTTAAAGGATACCAAGGATGCCTAGAATAGACAACTGGCCTCCAACTCTTGTTCCTTTTCTTTCACAGACTTCACATCTTCAGAAACTCTGCCTACCACACACTGCACCAACTTGGCACTAGCCAATGTGATGTTTACACGGCCACATATACTTGCATCTTTCTTTCTTTCACTGATGCTGAGGACTTAACTAGAACCTTGGGCAGGCAAGACAAGCTCTCTTCCCTTGAACTGTATCCCTAGTCCAAGGTACATTACTTCTATTGGGCTTTTATACTGAAAAGTAGCTTAGGGGCTCAATGGGTGCTCAGACCCTGATCTAATCCTTCTGTTCTAATACTGGAGACCACTGTGATTAACTCCAAAGATGGTCATCCAGTTCAGGAAGCCATGGGGCACAGGCCTGCAAGAGAGTGCTCTACCTGTGGAGGAACACAGCCTGGAGCTGCTAATAACTCCGCTTCCCTGGCTCAGGATCCTACAATCCCCCCCCCTCCTCCCACCAGGATCTCGGTTCCCAGCAACTGTTGTCAGAAGTACACATAGTACTGAGGTGAGGCTTGGGGCGGGGTCCAAAGAAAGGAGACACCACTGTTTCCATGAAAGAGCCAGTCAAAAGCACGCCTGTGTATGAGACAGATTGCACACAGCTCTGCAGATAGGGAAAAGACTTTCAAGTGCTGTGGTTTCTCTAGCTGATCTCAGCCTACTAATAATGTCCTGTCCTGAGAGAGGGAAGGATGGAGGCTGGGGTGCAGTATTCAAATGGCATACACAAGGCCCTAGGATTGCAAGACAAAAAAGCTTCAAAAACTCAAGTTTAGCCAGATGTGGTGGCACATACCTTTAGACCCAGGCTGGGAGGCAGAAACAAGAGCATCTCTGAGTTCAATGACAGCCTGGTCTACATAGTTAAGTTCTAGGTCTGCCAGGGCTTCAGAGTGAGGCCCTATCTTAAAAAACGAAACGGACTTGGTAGGGCTCCCCTGTAATTCCAGCACTCAGGAGGGTGAAGCAGGAGGAAGCCAGGGTACGAGACTAGCCCGAGCTACACAGTAAAACCCTATTTCAGAATTTAAAAAGAAAGGGGGAGAAGAGGCAAACAATTTATACATACCATCTCTTGGTATGTCACTTCCTCTCTTTCTTCTAGTTCTGCCATTTTTGAGTAACTGTGACCTAGAAGACCACCATAATCTTACCTCATGTTATAAACGATACATAAATGTGGCCTTCAAATCTGAGAGTAAATAAAGGCATAAAATTGAGTCCTCTCTGACTGTTCACATTTTAAAGACAACTGCCATTAACAGGTTTTCGCTTATCCTTCCGATTAAAAATAAAAATCCAAAATCACATTTGTGTTTTTGTTTTTTAGTTTAGATCAGTGCAATCATGGAGACTATCCTTTGGCCTTTTTTCTACCTTGATCATACATACATCCTGGGAGTCCACCAAGGCTGCACATCCCACTCAGATGCATTGCTTTTGACAGCCAGGTGGATCTGCCTTTTCAGGGGATCCTGTTGATGAATATGTGGGTTCTCACAGATGGCTTGGTGTTACCCTCCTGCTTAAATGAGCAACCTTGTACATATGCATTGGAACCTGTTTATAAGACTATCCACATTACAAATTCCTAGATTTGGAATTTCTAAGTCAGAGGAGATACTCAATTTTAATTGTAGGAAATATTGCTAAATATCTCTTCAAAATGGCCCTACCAACTTAAATTTCTGCCAAGAGTTGTGACCACATCTCATTAGTCTGGTAAGTGCAGCCATCTGTCTTTATCAGGCTTTGTTTTTAATTGCAGAGTATGGCTGACTATCTTCTTGTAGGAGGGTTGGCAATTTCTATTTCTTAAATTCCTTCTTTCATGTGTGTGTGTGTGTGTTTGTTGGTCTGTGTGAGACAGGTCTCACTGCAGAGCCTGGTTTGGCCTTGAACTTGAACTTGTGCTATCTCAGCCTCCTGACTACACATGTTCACCGGCATACCAGGACACATGTCTTTTGAAATAAACCAGTGAAAACACAAGGAAGTGCCTGCCCAGAACCTTCATCAAATGACATCCCTGCTGCTACCAGGAACCATTACATAAGGGTGCCCCAGGACTTGAAAAGGTCCAAGTTCTGTGAGCTGCATCAAGAGCTTACATTGCCAACACACACGACCAGGGCCAAGATGGTCTTATAAACACAATTGAGTAAACACCAATGGTTTCTCCTTTCCCCTTACCTTTTGAAACACAATAGTAGGTAGAATCACCTAAAAAGAGAGATTTAGTGTCTGAGAGAGGAGAGGTTTGATCGCAGAGAAANCTTTGATGGCTTTGCAGATCATTGTTCAGATGCCGCCCCCCAGCATGCAGAAAGAGAAAAGTGGATGCTAATAATGTCTTTTACCCAAGTTTCTAAATGATGCCACTATTCTGAAGCAATTCTTTTTTGTGTGTGTAAGGAATGGGTGTGTCTGTATGACGGCAATGAAATGAGATGATATTTCCAGCAGGTGTACAAGAACAGATGTGGCCCATTTAGTCCCTCACCTATAATTAAAGAACTTTTATCCATCCTTAAGTCCAACCATGCATGACTATTACCTGCAGAGTTTTCAGATAATTTCAGCGCCTGGGCCCCATTCCAGACCCACTGAGGCAGGATTCAAGACCATTGTCTTTTTACGTCCTTCTGCCCCCTCCCTCAAGATTGTAACATGTAGACAAATGTGTGGACTTCTTCATTAGGAACAACCTCTAGGGTCTAGCTGAACTCTCAATGCCTTCCAGAAGATGTTAGCTAACCCAAGGACCACTCTCCTGAAGCCTCATGAGTATTCTTTTTTTCAACAATCAAGTCAAGTCTGTGTTTGGCCCAGTATCTATTAGGAAGATGTACAGGTATGCAAAGGAACCAGCCATGTGGGACACAATGAGACATTCTAAATCCAAATTCCTGAGGGATCTTGAAACAATGAATACAAAAATAAAACAAAAACTAATCTTATTCTACTAATAGGAATGCAAAGGGAGAGTCAGCTCAGCAATTTAAGAGTCTTTAAAATGTGCTTATGTACTGACCCAGAAGCCATGCATCGGGAGAAAGATGCAGGCGTGGCTGAGGATGCGCCTTGAAGCACTGTTTCTCATACAACATTGTGAACACTCCTCTGATGAGTAGTAATTCAGGTTAAGCTTTACAATGGAGCATCCTATAGCCATTTAAACTAATATATTTAAACCTATTGATGTTAAGTGGGCAGCATAAAAATGTTCAAAATGTATTTTCAGTAAAATGACAAGTTGTAAAGTTGTACATGTAAAAAAATCCCATTTCTTAACAAATGGCATAAGAGCACTTTATTATCAGGCTTTTGAGCAGGGCATAGTGGTGCACACCTGTAATACTGGCTCTTGAGAGACTGAGGCAGGAATACAAGTTTAAGACTAACCCGGGTTAGCTGGTGAATTTTAGGCTAACCTGGCCTCCACAGTAAGGCTCTGTTCCAGTAAGTAAACAAACAAATGAAGAAGGGTCTCCTTCCAGTTACACTTTTAACCACTTTGTCAATGTTACCACGCATCTTTACAAACCATGGATGCTGTTGGTGTTACTTCGTTTTAAAAATGAAACCACCAGGACTCATAGAAGTTAATAATATATACCCAATGACCACACAGCCAGTCAGTGGCAAAGCTGGTCACTCAAACCCACAATTATAGAGAGCATTTGCCCAGTGGGAGCAATTGGGGAGTAGAGCCAGAGTCTCTGAAGCCACAGAGACCCTGGCTAGGAGGATATTCTCTCTGCTCCTATACACAGAAGATGCAAATGAGCAAAATAAGGATGAGGACAGCAGCCCGACAGTGCACAGAGGAATTCCACAAGGCAAAGTTCTCTCCAGTAGGAGAGAAACTGTGAGAAAGCTTTGATGAGAGAGGCCTCTGTCTGCAGAAGGCAGCGATAACTGCAGAGACGTGTAACCCATCAAAGTGCCGAGAACAAGTGACTGTCAAAACCTAAGCCATAAATGGAGCATCTGTGTCCCTCCCTCCCCCCAAGACTCAGAGAACACAGTGGAAGAGGGGGCAGAGAGGGTGTAAGGGCATGAAGAAGGGGTGGAGTGGAGTGGGATCCTGTCTTCCTGGCAAGGCAAGGTCACAGCATTCTTGAACTCAACAAAAGCTGATTATCTGTGTAAGATCTGCACAAGATTGGGCCCATCAACATCCCATCATTGCAGGGTGAGGACTCCTGGGGCCCCACCACTCCCAGAGGATCTATGGACAGTTAGTGGTTGCTGGAAGTGGAGAGACATTGTCTTTGGTTGTGTAGCTACTAGAAACATGCTCATGCACCTGTAACCTGAAGGAGACTCATTGGGACAACACNACAACACCAAAAAGGGGTAGAAAGGAAACCAGTTGAGAAGAAGAAATCAACAGGCAGGAGAGGAAGANAAGAAAGAATAATGGGACAAGGTGTATGATCAAAGGACATTACATACATGCATGAAAATATCATAATGAAACCAGTACTGTGTATAATTAATATATGCTAATAAAAACATTAACAATAAACTAAAGAGTAACTGTGAGCAAAGGAGAGAAGCGCAAAGCAGCCAATGAGAGCTGAGCCTGGGAGACTGGGTATGGCTAAGATAGCCACCACTTCTACCATGCCATAAAGAGGATGATGTCTACAAAGGAGTGTTCCCTTAGCCCTCCTTGTCTCTGTCAATTTTGATGAGCAAGGATGATTAGGCAAAGGCCAAACATCCAGAGCAGTCTACTTATTGGTGGAGAAATGGAGCCTCTCAGGGACGAGGGAGTTTTCAGATTTAAGTGTTTGGAGCTCACAAGAACTGAGATGCTGAAGGTCCATGACAGTGTTGCAATGTCAGTGAACCCCCTTTCCTTTGGGGTCACTAGTTGACTGGAACATGTATTCATGCCCCAGGCCAAGTGCTCTTCCCTCTGGCNCCTTGCTTGGACCTTCTAGCTTCCTGTGGCCACGAGCATCCCCCTAGCCAGTGATTCAGAATTGAAATTCTCCCCCTCCCACAAAACTTTTAGAGGTTGGACTCCTTGGCAGGGAAAGCTGTTCGTCCTGGGTTAGGGGACTTACATGAACAGAAACACAGCTGTCTGGGCCCCTTCCAGAAGCACAGTCATTCAAACCAGCATAGTATGTCCAAACCATCACCTAATAAAAATGCTGTCAGGGTCAGCACCTGATTTATAACTGATATGCAAATGTGTGCTTCTGAAGTAATAGAAGGTACTAAAACCAGAAGTTAAAACGACCTCTACTCAGTATTTGAAGTGCATCAACTCCGTTTTATTCTGTCTTCTGGGTTTTGTTTTTAAAAAGACCCTCCCTGTCTTCATAGACACCCTTCCTTTATCACTGACAAAATGAGGTTAAATAAACAAAGTTTCCCTCTGCATTTGCTTCTTTTAACACATGCACTCAATATTTTCACAAGTTCACACTTAGTAGTGTAGCGCAGGACTACATTTGCNCCAAGAAATGACTGTCTTTCACCGTCTTTCTACAGCCAAAGCCCTGAAATTAATGAGTTTAATAGCAGATTTTTTTCTTCCCCTGGACACTAACCCCTTTCTCTCTCTAGATATAACATACGATACCTGAGACTCACAAGGAAATTATGCATGGGCATAGGCCCGGATGGGAAAGCCTCACCGTGGAAACCACTCTCCCCACAGTAAGGACTCGTGTAACTTTTTTTGCCTCTTCATTATTACAGAATATAATTCATTCCTCTCTAAGTTCAAGCTGCATATTACAGTACGTTAACGTTGGTCTTCCTTTATAGAAACCTATCATGTGGTTAGCATTCTCATTTATAACCTAAATTACTTTTATTTCTCCAGCCATTTCACCTAACTACTTTGAATCAAACAGGAAAATGATCCCATATCCCAAATTGCTGAAATATGCTCTAGCAAGAGTTGGCTGGAGTATATTAGCCATTTGCAAGGGGATATCCATCTCTGGNGATGGTGGCCCTCCTAAATCTGTAACATCGAGTTTTGTCAAAGCCTCCTTCTTCCATTTAACAGTATCCCCAGAAGTGGGTAGTACTGAGGACCAGTCTTTCCCCCAAAAAATAGACAGACAAACATGTTTGAAAGACAGAGGAGCTAAAGAGGTTTCCATTTGTCCTAAGACAAATCTTAGCCTTTGCAAGCCTGCTGCCTACTTGTCTCTCTTTGTCCCGTATCGTTTGGCCATAACCACTGTACAGCAGTTCCTCCTTTCCTTCTTTAATTAAACATGTCCTTTGCATGTTCTGTGTCCTACTTCCTGGAGCATTCCTCCCTGCCCACTGTCTTGCAGCCTCTTTCAAATTCCAATTCAACAATGGGTTCTTCAGAGCCTAGCCTCTTTCCAGGCCTCCTCCATCAGACCATTTGCTCTAGTATATAATCTTGGCCAGAATAACTAAGTGAAATGTGTTTGACACACGTACTACTACCTGCCTCCTTCTCACATTTCAGGCTTATGGTTTTTGTTTTCCCTTGCCTTATCAACCTTTGTAGACTAGAAAGCAAAACTATACCACCTTTGCAAGCGGTACAATCCCATGGAAAGGAGAGCTTAGGCGTCTAAGAGGAGATGGATGGCATGACGAGGGTGGGGTGGAGTAGGGGTGGGGTGGGGTGTGAGCAAAGGAATAAGAAACCCTTTAAGCTGTAGATACCTCTTCTCCCAGGCAGCCCCCAAAGAGATGCCATTACACCCAAATACTGATCCACAGTATTTCTAGAGAATTCCTCAGGAGGCCAATAGCAGTGTGTCTTTGTTCCCTGAGACATTTCCGTAACAAACGAAATTGGCCTGGAGCAGTGATGGAAACTGGGGGACTCTTTTCATTATCCAGGTACTATTAGAGCAGCCTGTGTCTAAAGTGACCAGCAAGCAGAGGTGGCTCCAATGTGGGTAGAAATGGAACTTCCTGGCTGCCNAGACTTACAAGAATCCAGATGAGTTGAAATGGAGCATGTAGTAGGGTTTACATACCGAAATTTAGGGATTGCTATTCAAAATTAATTTTTTAATTCTCTTTCTGGTT
>LZPO01017769.1:0-13525 GCA_001675575.1 Neotoma lepida | reverse complement strand
AATGTGTGCACATGTAATCTTTGTAAAATACTGACTCTAATATGGTAGATATGGAGTGGACTCGAGGATCTAAATTCACAAACAGACTTTGAGATGACATTGACTGAGACACTTGAATAAGATTCCAGAGTTATGAGAACCAATGCAGCCACCACTGAAATTCACATTGCTATCAAGTGTTAGAAATGTGACTAGTGGGTAAGTAATATTTAATTTGTATTTTTAATTTAAATTAACAAGTACTATCTGATGCATATATTGGAAATTCCTTACTTCCTTCTTAAATACAAAATAATGGGTCCTATTATGATATTTTTATATATATATTATTTTATTTGTCTCATATTTGAAACTTCATTATATTCTCTTGTCCCAACTTGCCCTCTTCTTCTTATAAGTACTCCTTGTTTTGTTTTTATGTCATATATGTTAAAAACTTTAAGTTAGCTTCATGATGTGATAAACTAACATGATATTTGTCTTTTATTTCTCCCAATTACTCTCTCTTACTCCTCTTTTTAGAGCCTCCTTTCTCTTTTCATAGACTGCCCTTTCTACTTTCTTGTAGAAGATACACACACACACACACACACACACACACACACACACACACATATATGACATACACACAAACATAGCTTTAAATTTAGATTCCACCTGTGAGAGAAGATGTGATATTTTTCTTTTCTCATCTGGCTATTTCATTTCCTATGATGATCTTTATTTCCATCTGAATCTATCTTTTTAAACAAACATTCTATACAGCCTAAATATAGATCAAGTTTCAATAAAATCTTAGTTCCCTGGTTTTAAACTGTCTACAGCAGCATTTGACAGTATTATATGTAGAAAACCATAAAGACATCATCAAAGCAGTTATAAGCAATAAATAAATCCAGTAAAGTTACAGATATGGATTCAACATTTAAAAGTCAGCAGNATTTTAGTGCACCAACAATGAGCATGATCAAGAAATAAAGAAAACATTTTCCCCATATATAACCACACTCTTTTGGTCTGTAAAAATCCTTGATTCTAGTCTTATCTCCACCCCTTAATTGGAATGTGTTAATTTGGAAAGTGTAGATTAACAATTTAAGACTGAGGTTGCTTTTTCTTGCCTTATAATGTACAGATAAATGCCCTCTATTTCACAATTGTTGTGATGAGTACTGAATGAGTATTATATTCACTGCACTAACACAGAGAGCACACTATATTAAATACTGAAAGTACAAAAAAAAAGAAAGAAAGAAAACAATCCCACTTACCAACTTTATACAAAGACTTAGAAATAAGTTTCAGCAAGGAATGGGAGACATGAACACTGAAAAATGTAAAAAAATGATGAAAGACATTGAAGAAGATCCAAATACACGAAAAGCTTTCCTGTGTTCAAGGCCTGAAACTATGAATACAGATAAAAATTTTTACTTAATATTCAATACAATCCCAATCAAATTAGAGTGGCATATTAAAATATTTTATTCAATTTATTTACTTATTTTGTATACGTGTGAGTGAGGGTGTAGGTATAGGTGCATGCATACTTGCACATGCAATAGCATGCTTGCACTCTACATTGTGTACTTGGAGGACAGAGGGTAATTTGCTAATATCAATTATTTCCTTGTACCACATGGGACCTAGGGATTAAAATAAGATTATCAGGTTTGGTGGTAAGTACTTATATCTGCTGAGCCAACTTGCCAATAAATACATATGTATATATTGCCAATATATGTGTATATATACATATATATTACCAATAGAAACTATTCCCAAAATATGTGTGGAGCAACCAAAAAGCCTAACTGATTTTGATCAAAAAGAACAAGATTGGAGATATTGCATTCCCTTACTTCAGAATATATTGCAAAGCCATAATAATCTAAACAGCATGATATTGCANTAAAAAAACACATTAGCCAACTGAAGAACAGAAAGCCCAGAAATAAGTATACAAACTTACATTCAAAAAGTTTTAATAAAGATNCCAAGAACATATACAGAGCAATGGTCAGCTTGCTTAATAAATGGTTTGGGGACAACACGTATGCACATGCATAAGAATTAGATTAGACCTTTTCCTTACACATAAAAATAAACTCCAAGGGAATAAAAGACTTAAATGATAGACTTAATACTGTAAAAACTATTGAAAAATGTTTATGAGATTGATCTGGGCAATTATTTCTTAGGGGATTTTGAACCCAAAAGGAGGAGTAATAAAACAGACAAATTGCATCTTGACAAAATTAAAAGGCTTTTGCTCAGTGAGGAGAGACAGGCCATGGAATGAACAAAAATATTTAGAAAACATGCATAATCTGGTAAGAGCCTAATAATAGTCAAAACACATACAGAACCCGAAGAATATGAAGAAAACAACAGAGCAGGCATGGAAGCACATGCCTATACTTTAGTAATTTAGGCTGAAATAGGAGGACTTCAAGGCTCCAAGGTCCAGGATAGTAAGACCTTGTTGCAAAAAAAGAATGCAAATAGACAAATAAAACAGAGCAAAGATAAAAATAATATAGCAACAAATTAGATAACAGATGAAACATTTTCTAGAANGACATGTCATACAAAAATTTACTCAATAAGAAATAATTTGTGTTAGTGCACCTTACTTGTGGATACAATAAATAATTCAAAAGTGGAATTATAAAAAGAAAATAATCTCATTTAAAATAATATAAAACAATTAGGGATAAACTTAATAAAATAATGGAATGCATTTTCATGGATTATTACAAAATATTGATGACTGGAAAGGTATGTTCAAAGATTGAAAAATTAGCTCTTGTTAAGATAGCAAGGCTATCCAACTTTATGCACAGATTCAAAGTAAACTCTGTAAAAATNNCAGAAATCAATAGGTTGATCCCAAAATTTACATTAAAATGTAAACTTTTTGGAATAGCAAAAAATGATTTTAAATGAGGGTAGACTGAAAGACTAACATTTATCAATATCATATCTGCCACAGCAAAAACCAAGGTATAGTAGTGTAAAGATANCCATAGATAAGTAAACTAGAACTGAGTCCAAGAACAAACTTTTAAACTTGCATGAAGTGATTGCTGAGGAAAATGAAGAAAGGACAGNCTTTTAATCAAGTGAAGCTAACACATCACACAAGATAATCAATGTAGACTCCAACTCACACCGTATTCAAAAGATAAACTAAAGTTGTCATATAATTCAGCAAAAGTGTTAGAACTCTTAAAGGAAAACAGAAGTAAATATTGATCAGATAATTATATAATTTCCTAAATACAACATCAAAAGCATATGAGAAAGAGAAATTAAATGTTATCAAAATTTAAAACTTTCATGCTTCAAACCACACTGTGATGTAAAGGCACCCACAATCTACAGTCTTGAAGAAAAGACTTGCCAATTATATGTTTTATGAGAGGCCTGTATACATAATGTATGAATAAATTTTAGAATTTGGTCATGATAATATAAATTATCCAATGTAAAAGTGGGCAAAANAATTGAGTAGACATCTGTTCAAAGCAGATATACAGATGGGNANCAATGGNTGTAAAGATCCTCNGTGTCATTAGTTTGGAGCAAAATGCAAATCAAGCTACATGAGCTGCCAGTGTACAGCAGCTCGATTTAATTAGCAAGATAGTGGTGTGGTATAGAGAGATTAGAATGCTCATCAAATTCTGATAAGAGTAGAAATGGTGTGAAACAATTATGCAGTCCCTCAAAATTTTAATCACAGAGTTACTGCACAACCCCACATATTGGTTACTTTTGTCTTGCTGTGTTATAACACCTTGACATAACCAACATAGAGGACTTGCTTTGGCTTGCAGTTCCTGAGGGGATATGGTCTTTTGTCGTCAAGAATGCATGACAGCAGGACCTTGAGACAAGACTGGTTGATAGAAGGCTCACTGGTCACACTTCATTTGCACACAATAAATAGAGTGAGACAAGAGAGAGTGGGGATAGGCTATAAAACCCATGGAACATGTCCCCCCAAAAGATTCTTCCTCCTAAACATCCCATAACCTTCCCAAATAGCATCACCAACTGGAGACAAAATACTTAAATACATGAGCCTATTGGGGATATTTCTTATTCAAATCACAACACTGAACAAATATTTTTTGGTGTGTATACATAAATATGGTGTGGGTATAGAGGTTAGTAGTTGACAATGAAGTGTCTTCCTTCCTTGCCCCCTATTATTACTATTTTTTTTTAGGCAGGCTGTCTCCCTGAACCTGGAACTGATTCTTGATGTTAGTCTGCCTAGCCAGTGAGCTCTAGGGGATCTAGGGGATTGCCAGTCTCTATCCCCTCAGTACTGCGGTTTCAGACATGTGCCACGATTCCTGGCGTTTATGTGGGTATTACGGATCTGAACTCAGCTTCTTATGCTTGAATGCAGGCCCTTTGATGACTAAGCCAAGTCTTTAGTACCAATTCCATTCATAGAAATGAAATAAAAGTGTATGCATATACCCATATTTATAAACAAATATAAACGGTAGATTTAATCATAGCTCAAAATAGAAACAACCAAAGTGTTCATTATTGAATGAATGCATAATCAAAATAATTAGAGATATCTATACTATGGGATATTTGGCCCTGAAAAGGAAGTAAACAGTGATAGATGCTATGTTAGCCTAAGCAATTCATTCAAGNCCACCTATTTTATGACTTTTTTAATGTAAAATATCCAAAATATATAAATCTGTAGAGATGGGAAAGTGAGTATCTNACAGATATGTGCATTGGAAGAGAGATGGGAAATGGCTTGGAATGAATACAGGTTTTCTTTTGTAGTTATGAGAATGTTCTAAATTTAGACTGCTTAATTGTGCAGATAAAAGCGCAGAAGTGTATGTTTTCCTGGGCAAATAAAAAGATGTGTGTGCTGTATATTTTTAAAATGACATGCTGCTTTGTGTACTTACTTAATGAATCATACAAATGATTCCTAAAGGTATAGCCTTTCTTAGTACATTTAAAAGTTGGTGCATTTGAGAGAAGAAATGGAAGGGGATTGCTTGGCTAAATACCCAGGGTCTGAAAAACATCTCATATGAGCATAAGTCAGTTTTCTGAAATGAAATAACTCACCACGTAAATGTAACTACTTGCATTCTTGCCTCCACAGGCCGGCTTGTCTATCATCTTCCTTTATGTGAAGTTTCACTTGGGACCTAATTTTAATGCCCAGATAAAAGAAGATTTCTTCTGGAACCTGGAGGGGATTCTTTTCTTTAAAGGACTTTTGGAGCCTAACCGGGAAGCCTTGCCCCGGGTATTAGGAGATGGAACAGCGCAGAACTGTTCGTCTTGAACTGTGCCCTAACTGTGGTTACTCCACACCCACATGGTAGACTTAAAACAAGCTCAGATTTCCTCTCCTGGTTTTTCTTTGGCACCAGTTGTGCTAAGAGAGAATCAGACAGGAGTGTCCCACAAAAGCTTTTCTCCTGGCCTCTATGAGGGCTGAAGCCTGTCTGCACAGGTTTCGCTGTGGCTGGCCCACCTGTGGGGCTGGCTGGACCCTAAGTAAAGGGGAGAAGAGAGGGGCTGATCCAGTTTCCCAGCTTTGAAGTGAAGAATGAGCCAGAATGAAGAAGCTCCTGATCAAAGGCTGCCCAACGATAAGGACGGCGGCACTAACTCTCCAGGGAGAGTCCAGGCATCTGAGGCCAGGTGGAAAGAGGGCTCCCAGCTCTCTGAATGGGCGCTTTTGTTCCTATACCCTTTGACAGCAAGAACTACTGGAAGCAACGGCAACTAGCAATTTCTAACTCGGATTAGTTTATTGCGATGGCTTTCAANCTTTGATAGGCATCANAATCACCTGCGGAGGGGGAACTTGGAAACAGAGGCTTGGTTCTGCACCCCTAAGATTGTCATTCCTCATGTGTACATTTCTGTCAGTTTCTCAGAGGTGATTTAAAATTTAAAAGCCCAATGCAAGACTCACCAATAATCTGGAGGGGAAAACTGTATTTTGAAAAACAGAATTAGGGTTGAGTATGTGGGGTAATCGTTTAGCATGTACAAGGCCCTGGTTTGGTCCCCAAAACTCAACACACACACACACACACACATACACACACCATATAAATTTACATTGTTATTATTATATAATTTCACACAGTATTCAAACACACTCAAAGAGACTTTAGGTTTAGTCAATGTAGTCTACTACTCCTCTCTGTGCACAAAACCCTTTGTTAACATTCCAGACACTGGGCTATGTGCTGTGGGTGGAGATGGATAACACNATTTTGTTTCCAAGAGCTCAGCATCTTGCTGGGGAGACAGACATGTAAACAAAATAAATGAAGTATTAGAAGAAGAATGCAAAAGGCTGTTCCAGCCCAGGAAGAGAATGACTAACTCTGCCTGAAGGGTGGGAGAGGGCAGAGGCTTTCCCAAACACCCAAGGTTGGAGACCAGTCTAATGCTGAGGATCAGCTTGCCTCTTAGCTGAAGAGGTGCAGGTGGCCTGGCACAGGAATGGGGAGATTCCAGTCCTAGGGGAAGGCCTGTGCAGACGCAGGTCTGAGAGGCCCGGGAGATTTGTTATGGCGAGATGCACAGGCAGTTGGTGATGGAGTTGCTGAAGATAATGTGGACAAACAGCCTCAATANGAAAGAACCTGTCAGCCTCNGGAAGGCAACTGGGGACATTTTCAGGGAGGAGAACTTAATGCAAGAGTTCAGCTGGAACCCTGACTATAAAATTGTTGCTCAAATGCAGGAAGCATGAATATAAATAATGTAAGGGATAAATTTGCAGACACTATAAAAAGCTCTGGTATTTATTTCCAATTTGATTTTGCAAGAGTCAATGAATACTAATAGCATCATTACTATTTACAAGGTACTTCATAGTCTAAAAAGGATTCACAACATTGCCATATAATACCAATATAAAGCTCATTGTCATGTGCTTTTTATAGCTCTCGAGGCACCACATCTGTTTTTGACTCAATTTTCTAGAAGACATTTCAAAGAAGCTGAAGAACTTTCAGCATCTCACAGACATATGAGGTAGCAGACATAAGACTTAACCACACATTTTCTGAGTGTGAACTTTTTTGCTCTAACGNTGGTTTTACTGAGCAAGAAAACAACAATAAAGACACATAAAAATCAGAATCTNCCAAATATTTTACAATGGCATGCTGCAGCCTAGAAAAAATGCAAAAGAAAGAAAGGTGATTCTGTATTTATCCGAATAGGCATGTGTAGGCTGGGGCTACAATCAGTAAGTGAAAACCAGTACTGCAACAGAAAATGAGAGCTGAAGTCCAAGGCTTGATTCTCCTAAGGCTTGCTTCCTTCTGACTTCACAGTCTGATGCTTTGGGGGCAGGATTCTTGGGTGTCTCTCCTGCCCTTGGTAACTTGAGGCCCNGGTTGTGTCATCTTGGGGCCACCCCTTTTTATGGCTGCAAGGTTCTTCTGGCATCAGCCATCTAGGACATACAGTCTTGCATTGTTATCTCACTCTCTCGCCCAGATCAACCGTGTGATTGGCTTTGACCAATGAGACATTAGCAAATGTGATATTAGCTGGGTTTGAAAAAATACTGTACTCTTAGCCTTGCCCATCCTTGTATGTATGCCTTCCGAGAGCCATGTATTGCCCAATCAAAATTATTTCTTTAACTCATGCATGCTCTAAACTGTGGGGAGAATAAATGTACCCTTTACTGACTGAGTTCAGTTCCCTTTATTGAATGTAACGATGTGTATGTAAACAAAGTGCTTTGGGATATATATTTTTTAATATAAATGTAAGTTACTTTTCATATTTTAACTAACACCCAAATGATAATGAGGTCTAGGCCATCTATCATTGAATCAATACTCAACTATTCAGAAATGGCTGATGCAATCTGGCAAAGACTGATGAAAATTAAAANCATGTTTTTAAACTGAAGTAACTTAAGTGCATTTTGTGTTAAGTACTTTGGGATGGATGACGGTAGCCACTAAAGAGAGCTTGAGGTAAATGACAGCTTGTTATCCCCACAATTTCATTGGCAGATGGTTATAAAAATCAACTCTGAACCAAACTATACCTCATCCATGGACGTTAGGTCACAAAAACGCTTCATAGACCTAGAAAATTGGCAGCTCTGTACTCTTGGGAGCCCTCCCAAACCTCACCACTTGGGAATCCCATGGTGGTCCCTTTCCCTGTCTCTAGGTGTTGCTGATGTTTCTGCTAAGAGCTCTTTTTCAGACCACTGACTATTTTCATGGTGACTTGTTCGATAACATTNCTCGGAAACCTGCCTCTTGTATTTGACATACAGCTTGAGCAATCACATGCCAAAAACCACTTCATTTTTAAACATAACTTTGTAGGCTGTAGGTTAGATTATGATGGTCTGTGAAGAAAGGTCTCCTGCAACTGAGGGAATATTAGTTTCAAAGACCTCCAGGACCTAGCATAGGTATTAACTGTAGTGCAGATGCCTAATCTGGGCAGAAGGAGTTTTTTTTTTTGTTGTTGTTTTTTTTTTTTTTTTTTTTTTGAGATTGATTGGTTGGATCTCTCTCATTGCCTGCAAGAAAACAGAAAGCCCTGTCTAGATTTCAGTTTTGCTCCCTCCAACACTCAAACTCCTTCCCTGACCTGAGGAGATGTGGTGACTTGCTACAGCTAAAAGAGGATTAGGACTCCCACGCTGACATTAGCAATTGATTGAAATGTGGTTTCAGGTGAGGGCAAAAAGAAATAGCACAGAACAATACAAACAAGCTCATTGTGCTAACTCGGAGGTATAGCTCCCTGAGAACCAGGTGTGAGCTGAATAGAAAGGATATTACTGGCTCAAGGTTCCTCTGGGTGGTGTAGAAAGGTGGGCATGCGTTACACCCATCAACCTCTCTTGACTCATTCAGAACTGACATTTCTCCATTTTTCTTAAACTCTTTTCTCTTGCTCTTTCTCTTTCTCTGTCTGTCACTCTGTCTTTCTCCTTCTCTCTGTGTCTTTCTCTCCTGCTTGGTAGGCAGGTACAGATGTTTGTATTTCAATAGGAAAACCATACTCAAGTTTGGATCACTATAATCCTCATCTCAAACAATGATGAGGGAAGAATGGATATACAAGGCCAAGTTTGGAAAAAGAGAACAGGAGGGAGTTAAAGAAGTCTGTGGATTGTTCCATTTCATGAAATCAAGTTACTCTGTCTGCTAATACATATGTCTCACAAAATCTCTGGTTGTTAAGGACCATTATAAAACACCAATTCAAAAATCCAGGAAAACAAAACTATTTAACTATTTTGTCTATGGTTGAACAGATAATAAATGCTGGACATGAGGTTTAAGGTCACATTCACACATTAGACACAATTCCTCACCATCCTTTATCTTTTTAATCATTAGTGTACAGCATCACCATTGGCTGATACATGTTATCCATTTGATTATTNTTATTGGGCCAAAGTTAGACACCAACATGCTAAGTATTGAGGAGTTACTGATGCCTTTTCTACCCAGACTTCATTTTCTGTTTTTCTCTTTTTCCTCCCTTTTGGGAGTTTCTTCTCTAAGCTCTATGTTACCATGGTTTGAGTGAGTCTAGTTTTGTCTTATGGATTTAGAATCTATCAGTTATCACAAACTCCAGCACTGGTTCAGATTTGGGTATGATATACAATGCATATCACTGAGAGCTAGGCAGGGACCTTTCTCCGGTACTTTTAGGAAAGAAGAATTTTCTATTTAAAGCAAGTTGGCAGAATTTTAAACTGGGCTTGTCTAACCATCATTTTGAAATACAAAAAATTATGAACAGGAAATTCATTCACTAAACATAACTGAAACATGAAGACAAATGATTTCTCTCTCTCTCTCTTTTTTTCTTTCTCTCTTAAATTTGTTCCATATTTTAGTTGTAAGAGAAAAATGACTGGTCAGGATGCAAGGTTAACCAAGATACAGTAGATTTCAGATCTCATGAGTACAGCCTATAGGAAGATGGGTGACAACCTAAGACTTAAGTGAGTGATATAAAGATTAATAAGCATCCTGCAAAAAGGATACTGTTTACAAAAATCTATTGTAAAATTGTGCCTAAGAGGGAATCACATAACACTTTTTTATAAAAATGACCAGACTCTAAAATAAAATACGGTCTGAGTAAGAGGAACAAAAATGTAAGACAGGTAAATTTATAGTCAAATGAACAAGGTTTAATGTATTTCTAGAAGAGAAGAGTGGTACAGTCGGGAACCAAATGTATACAAGAGCCAAGCTGTGCATGGTCTTGTGGACTGTGGGAAGGGGGCGGATCTTTATCATGAGAACTAAACGAAGTCAGTCCAAGTTTTCAAGCATGCTTGCATGATTAGACTTGATTGAAAACCATACTACAGTGATGAGAATAGACAAAAGATAGCTACAGTGCAAAACCAGTTAGAATATGATTGCAATAGTCACATCGCAAGGAAGAGATAACAGTATCTTGGATTGGGAAGAGTTATCAGTAATTATAGAAAGATGTAAGCTGGCTTGTGGCTTGTGGGATATTGTGAAAGAGCTTTTGGCAAAGGGGGAAAAAGCAGGGAAGGGAGGAAAAGGATGAATTCCAGACATTTGGCCTATGCAACTTAATGGAAGATGCTCTCCTTTCATACCACAGTAATTAATTTGTAAGACATGACTTATGCCAGGGGACTGAAGAATTAAACTCAAGATTAATCTTGTTGTTTTAGAAGAATGTTTTTGAGAAGTACAACTACAGATGTTTAGTAAGCAGATGGAATTAAGAAACTGCTTGGAGTTCTAGACTCCAAGGTGGTAGATAGAGGAAAAAAATAAAGCCACGAGGCATTAATATATCTATTAAGCTAAGTGAAGCTGTTGGGACAAATGAAATGGCTGTGTGAGAAAAGTTTGGTGAGAACTTTGAGATGTTCTCACTGGTCTACAGCATTTATATCTGAAATTAANTGACTTTCAAACAGATATTAAAATAACAATTTTCATAAATAAATAAAATAAACACATACTAAAGTATTTTATTAATTTTAATGATGGAACCAAGAGGCTTTTACAACTTGGTTCAATGTCCAAACAGATCTACAAATGTAACGGATTCAAAAGCCTCACAGTAAGAAAAAATATCTGGAAAAATAAAATAGGAAGTTGAAGGATATATATTTCCAATTTTAAATTTTACTACAAAGTTTCACTAATGAAGAACTTATGACAGACATGGACTGATGAGCTAGAATTNACAAAACAGAATAAGATCTGCCATTGTAGTCAACCAATTACCAATGAAGTAAGCAAGTGATGTAAGGAGGAAATTAAATTTAAAAATTAAATTAAATTTGTTTTGTTTAAGGTGATAGGATAGCTATACAGCTTAAGTACACAGGAAAAAAACTGAATCACTGTCTCACATTATAATTAAAAATAACTTGCAGTGAAGTGTAGGTACAACTCTAAGGGTTAACACTATGAGACCAACAATTGTACATAAATTTTGTCTGCTTCAGTTAGGCAATGAATTTATTTTATGCATAACAACAAAAGCCAGGGAGAAAATAAAAAAATAATTAAATTAGATTTCATAAAAATTTTCCTCAAAATACACAGCACTCAAGTAAATAAAAGATGATGGATATTACCATAGAATGGGTTTTTAAGATACATACCTGATCAGGAGCTTGTATTTAGTATATATAAATGGCATTAACTAAATAATAAGCAGTTAANTATCTCAAGGAATACACAAAGCATTTGAATATATAGCTCTAAGAAGATATACAATAGCCACTAAATATATGGAAGGATTAATAATATTTTAATTTAAAAATATGTATTATTATTCCATGTGTGAGTCAGGCGGAGGGTGCATATGGCATTCATNTGGAATCAGGGGANGTCTTTGAGGTATCAGTTCTCTCCATCAACCTTTTCATGCATTTCCAGGATCAAATTCAGGTCTCTGGGCTTGAGCAGAAAGCACTGTTACTCCCTGAGCTGGCTCATTGGCAGGATTAATAATGTTTGTCAACAATGAAATGAAAAACAGATCCATGAAAATTTAGTACTTCCCTCCATATTAGGATAGCTATAATAGGAAAAAGCAAAAACATAAAAATCAGACAATAGCAAATGGTGGCATGGATGTAGACTTTGGCCTCTCCACACATGACATAGTCACTTTGGAAAAGACGTCGGCAGTGCATTCAAATGTCAAGAGTAGAGTTATCCAATGATCTAAAAATTCTTTAAAGACCAAAGAAAAATCAGAACAATGTCCACACAAAGCCTTGTGCACAGTTGTCCATAGCAACATTATTCATAAGAACTAAGAAGCAAAAATAATCCAGATATTTATTAATTGACAAGAGGATNAGCAAAATATGGTATTACCTGTTCANATAATTATTATTTGACCATAAAAGGTAATGAATCATTAATACATGATACAAGTGAATGAATCTCACAACTACACTGAATGAAAGCTGGCACTCAGAAAATAATGTAGACTATACAACTCCCTTTATNTGAATAGTCTAGAATAGATTACTGTAAATAGTACAGACAGAAATCAGATTAGTGTTTGGTAAATTTCTGGGACAATGGGCAACAGGGAGTATTTTCTAAGTGACAGCTGATGGATAGAGTTTAGATTTTAAGTTGATAAAAAATGTTCTAAAAGCTAATTTTGTTGATGATTTGGCAACTCATATTGATTCTTAATCATGCACCAGAAAGTGGGAAATGGGTAGGTAGCTCTGCTATCCCAATATAGCTGTAAGTCCAGTGGTAGTTAGTTGCCATCACTCNATAGATTTAAAAGAGCCCCNCAACAGACTTGTTTCCACACTGAAACTATGAAATGAAATTGGGATGGCCTCAGGAAAGAGGGTTCTTCATCATATCTAAAAGGAGTTGGATGTCCAGAGATGGGAACCTTTTGCACTGGTTATGTAAAGTAGCTCTCTACGGAGTTATAAAATAGCTAACAGCAGCAAAACACCTCAAGTTGCTCAATCCATGCAAATCAGATAACTCAGTCAGACCTTTACTTTTAGATGTTCCCTAGTTTTTCATTCCTTTAAAATACATGGGATGTACATTTACCATCTAAAGCAGTTTCTAATATCATGTGAAGCATATAAAATCACACCACACACGCACACAGCTGACCACCTTTGGTATCTAGAAGTCACCTTGAAGAATGGACAGTTGCCTCTAGTACNTAGTAGCTCTAGTTATTGTGTTCACCAAGTGCTTGGCAGCTACCACTTTACTTCTTGTATGTATTATTTCGACTCCAGTGGTGTGAATGGAATTAGACAGTGTCTATCTTTTTGCAACAGGCCTACTTCATTTAGCACAATGTTCTCCAAATTCACCCATGCTTAATGTATGTCAGAACCCCCTTCTTACTTAAGGCTGTGAAACATCGATTGTGTGTGCATGTATATTTTGCTTGTCCATTCATTTAAGGATGGACCTTGGATTGCTTCCATTTT
>LZPO01017768.1:28483-47377 GCA_001675575.1 Neotoma lepida | reverse complement strand
AATCACATGCTTTGACAAGGAAATGCAATGGTTTCCTGTCTGGAATCCAGCTCCAATGTATACCAGAAAACAGAGTTACTAGTTACTATGTTCTGTCTGCTTTTATCTCATGTAATAAAGGTAGTCATAATTAGTAATCATTTATTACAAATAAAGTTCCAGACACGGTGATAAGGGTCATGGACCATCATTTAATACTTATCAACAGCCCTGTAGAATAGGCACATTTACTTCTCTTTTCATATTGAGCACAAGAAAAAGGAGCTCCCCATTGCCTTAGTGGAACTGAGTTAGGGGATGATGGATGCAAATCTATTTATTGTATTTTAAAAGTGCTATTCATAAATCATATGGATTCTATTGGCACTTGGCCATGCATAGGGCAGAGAGAGTAAACAAGGACAGAGGTTGCTGTGTAGTGTTTCCTGAGGAGACATGAACAACTATCTACTTACCTCAGGTACAGCACTAGTAACATAAAAACAAACAAAAAACCCAAAAAACCAACAACCCTATTCTACCCAATTTGAACTTAATGAACCAGTGAGATTATTGGTGTTTCTTACAGGAGTATGATTGAGGGGTATTGCAGGAACATGNCTGACTCATAAATGACTGCATCACTGAACAGCCTACCCAATGTGAGTGACAACTCACAAAAGATGCATCCTGACAGCTTCCTGTTGCACAGCTCAGTCTTGGAGAGTCTTGTCATCCTAGCAATTGTTCCTGCTCATATAACTTTGGGGATGGGGCTTGTAAATCTCAGAAGTATCAGAAGCCCTCCAAAGGCTTTTATGAAAACATGTCAATTCAGAGGCAATAGTGCCACAACAGGTTGGACAGAAGAATCAAATCCTTACTTTGGTGGGTGTGGTGGTTGGAATAGGGGTGGTGTCCAGAGACTCATGTGTTTGAATGCTTGGTCCATAGTGAGTGACACTATTAGGAGGTGTGGTCTTGTTGGAGTAGGTGTGGCATTTTTGGAGGAAGTGTGTCATTGTGGGGGTGGGCTTTGAGGTCTCAAATGCTCAAGCTACTCCCAGTTTGGGACTTAGTCTCTCCTTCTGCTGCCTGTGGATNAAAATGTAGAACTCTCAGCTCCTTTTCCAGCACCAGGTCTTCCTGCATGCTACCATGTCCCACCATGATGATAATGGACTAAAGCCCTGAAACTGTCAGCCACTCCAATTAAATGTTTTCCTTTATAAGAGTTTCCATGGTCACGATGTCTCTTCACAGCAATAGAAACCCTAACTAACTAAGACAGTGGGCTTGTGTGATGCCAACCTTACAAGTAGAATCTGATGGACTTAGAGATTCTCCTATCATTTTCTGTTCCCACCCACATGGACATCTTTACTTTCACTGCCTCTCATCCCTTTAAATAAACACTACTTATTGCTCCCCAGATGAAAATGTGTATTAAACATCATCCTATGCTTATAAAGTCCATTAGCATTTTCCTTTATAGATACCCAAATGTACAGTTTAAACTTGCATGTACTATTTTAATGAAAATGCAATGCTTTTCTGTGTATATAACATTTTTTATTATATGTTTTTCAAGTCCTAATTTTGATCCCAACTTCCCAGTTTGTTTCGCATGTCCAAGCCACTGTCTTTCTGGTCACTGTTTGTTGGAAATTCCCCACAACATGCACAGGTTGTTTGTTTAGAGTAAGTTTTCCAAAGTTTTGGTGATGAGAATGATCATAGCACCAAAAAGAGAATAGAATATCAGATCCTGGCTGATGTTCCTGTTGTGTTCAGCTGTTTTCTGCTATCTAGCTGGCTTCCTCTCGGAGATGCCAACCCTTTGGGAATGCTTTGCCTTTGCTTGAACTCCCTTCTTTCATTCAGTTCCCTAAGTAAATAAAAAAAGAACATAGGACTGAGGATGTGACTCAGAGGTAGAGTGCTTGCCAAGCATGTGTAGGCCCTCATACAATTCTAGCATAACAAAGATGAGGAAGAGGGGGAGGAGAAGGAAAAAGATGAGGAGGACACAACAATGTTATATCCAACACTAGTAAATTATATATGCTTAAAATGATTATGATAATACACTTGGGAGAACTTGGGAGTGTGAAANGGAGGAGAGAGTAATAAGATGAATATGTTTGAAACACATTATGTACATGTGTGAAAATGTCACATAAAAGGCAGTATTGTGTGCAATTATCATGAATAAAAACATTCTTAATTATTTGAAAAGTTCTGTATTTCAAATAAATATAATAATTAATAGTTATTAAATAATTATTAAGAAGTCAAACAGAAAATCCCTTCACCACAGAGCAACTGCTTAATATAAAGACTCTTGCTGTGCCCTGGCCTTTCACTGCCTTTGTCTAGACCTTTCCATGACCATTTTATAGCTAGTCATTAAGCTCTTTATCTTACTGAAACTCTAGAATAAGGAAATACTGAAAGCAGCTTTTAGATCTAAAATTTTATTCTAACACTAGAAATGAAATACATTGGATTAATCACTAAAAGCATATTTACTGAACTCCTGTGTGATTTTAGCACTGTGTGGAGATCACAGGCTCCACAGAGACATAACAAAGGCATTCTTTCAGAGTTTTCAAGTCAATTGAAGCCAGAAAATTCCTGTTAAGGGGTCAAACAGGGAAACAGCAAAATGGCAAGGGCTTTCTACCACACCTTTCTCCCTCATTTCTTCAGAGGCTATGAGTTATGAGTTTAAAGACTAAAAGAAAAGACATCATGAAAAAAAAATATTTGCTTTAAATAAATTAATTAAAATTAATTCAATGTTTATTTATTTCCTAAACCCTTATCCCTTGTGCTTCTGGCAACACTCAGAAGTTTTACAAAACTATTNTTCTCAGCTATCATTCTCTGAAATGTATTGTTGAGCATGGCCAAAGTAATAAGAAAAATGGATTAAAAACATGTTCTTATATAAAGTTTAAAGCTATTTTTTCCTCAAAAAATACTTTTAATTTTGTTTTGTATGCAGAGATATTTAAAGGAGCCTCGTTAGTATGTGGCTAGTGTTTGTTACTGAGAAAGCCAATCCCAAGGAAAAGGCAGCTAGTCGAGGATGCTGGGCAAATTCGTATTCTCCTGAGACCAATTAGGTAAGAATAAGAAATGAGCTTCACCTTGCTGCTTCTGTGGTGGCTTCCCAGAATGGCTGCAAGGTTGCTTATGGTCAGTACGGAAGCTGGATGGGACCTTTTCAGGAAAAAATAAAAGGCTTCTCTCGCAGCTCTACTTTCCAGGCTGAAGCCAAACAGCAGGGCCTTTCTGTAAGGAACTCAGGCCCTTCCTACCCCAACAAAGTATGGTCTCTAGTCAACTGCAGGCAGGCAACATTNACATACTCTGAACCCACTTTTCCTCTCCTCTCCTCTTCCTTTGACAATGAATCAGCAGTCTCCATTTGAATTAATTAGGCTCAAGACAGTGTGGATTCTAAGAAATAACTCAGAGCTCTCTTCAAGATTCCATGAAATACATAAGTAGAGAATTCAAACAAGCCTTGACTCATAAGGCCAAAACACATTACTGGTNGCAAAGTGAAAGACTTTGAAATAATATGAACTTGTGTTTGAATTTCAGTTTTTGGTATAGTAGATGTATATCTTGTATTTAATGTCTAGACATAATAAATCTTCATACACTTAATTCTAAAATGGGAATAACAGAGGATCCTGAAGTTCTGGTGTTCAGTAAACAATGGCCATGTGGATGAGATAAAATGATATAACTGCCTATAGTTATTCCCCNTCATTCATCTTTGGAATCAGCAATCATGGATAATGCTTTAAATGAAAAGACTCACCACACAGACTTGGAGGTGGCTCAGTGAGTAATGAAGTTGCTATACAAACATTAGGACCCGAGTTAGATCCCCAGAATCCACTTCAGAAGTCAGGCATGCCAGAGCACACTTATAATGCCAGTGCTGGGGAAGCAGAGCCGGCTGATCCCAGGGGCTCACTAGCCTGCTTAGTGAGCTAAAGTCTAAGAAGAGACTCTGTCTCAATGAATGATGGTTCTTGAGGAAGGACACCTGAGGCTATCCTCTGGCCTCTTCATGCATACACACACACACACATACACACACACATACACACACGTGCATGTACACCCCCCCCAAACACACACTGTAGTTCTGTCTTATCTGACTGATGAAAATGATTCATGTGAACTAAGCACTGAGCACCTTTACAGAACTGGTCACAGCTGGAATTTTCTATTTAATCATGCATCCAATGAAAATATGTTTCCTAAAATTCCAAAAACTGCTGCAGAAGGTGATGCTTCTTTCATTCACTCTTTGCACCACTCCTGACAGGGCACATTCAGATGCCTGACCTATATATGGCAAACAACAGATACCAATTGATTCGAATTTGAAGAGCAGACTCTGTAAAGAATAATATTTCCCATTTTGCAGCTAGGAAATCTGAGGCTCCAAAAGATTAGTTTCCCTGTAGTGGAATGGGGACCAAATGGGATCTCGAGATGATTCCCTAGAGTCAAAGCTTTCCACTAAGATAGACACCATCTCATTAGCATCACCTTGGTAGGTGAATGAACAGGTACCAGAGGATGTCACAGAACTTTCCTGGACAGATACTCCAAAGTTGGGCTCAGATCCAGTTATGTCATTTTGTATCCCATGCTCCTGTCATGTCTGTTTCTATGAATACATCTATATGTGGGTTCACATACATATTTACATATGTGTGTGGAGGCCAGAGGTTAATGTTGGATGCTTTCTCTCTCCAGCATTTTTTTTAGGCAAGATCTTCCACTGGGTCTTTGAGCTCAGCAATCAGTTAGATTAGCATAGGTCCACATGCATATGTGACCATGTGTACACATATGTACACATGCATGCACTGGCCAGAGGACAACCTCAGGTGCCATCCTCCTGTTTTTTATTGTGATGATGTATCTCACAAGCCTGGAACTCTCNAAGAAGGCCACAATGGCCAAACAACTCCACATTCTCCATAAATGAGAGGACACTGGTATCGTGGTTTCTTAGTCCTAGCTGTTACTCAACCATATTAGACATGAAGTAGGAATGCATACTCAGAGGTGTGGCTGTGCTTTCCTGCTCCACCAGGGACCATCACTGATTTTAGATTGACTCTGCAAGCTGCAGTCTCTTCCTTTATTGCTATTATTCCAGTAAATTTGTAATAACTGTGTCAGTACAGTTTCACAAGAGTTTTTGAATAATTACTTTTATGAGCTAGGGTCATTTTGGCAGCTCAATTTGGCACTNCTAGGAATATTTAAAGCACATGATAAGCTCCTTGTTTGTAGAGGTTTTTTTCCTAAATGAAATTGACTTTTTACTATATAAAATGTACTCTAAACAATAGGAGAGGAGACTGTGTAGAGTTGTACAAAACTATGAGTCAGCTAACTGCATGGCATCTGTCCTTCTGGATTTCCCATCCCCGGGTGCCCATCTAGTGCAATGCCAGTGTGCAGTTTGTTGAACACATGTTACATTTCTAGAATCTTATGGAATATGATGAGTTCAATCTCTACTAAACTCCATTCATTCCTGTATCATTACATTAAGAATGATTTAAAAAAATTACTTCCTGGAGATATGACTTGGTTGGTAATCATGAAGACTAGAATTCAATACCCAGAACCCATGTTAAGAAGCCAGGATTGCAGAGAAGTGGCTCAGCACTTAAGAGCATATACTGCTATTGCAGAGGACTGCAGCTAAGTTCCCAGCACTCCTGTTGGGCAGTTTACAACTGCCTATAATCCCAGCACCAGAAGAACTAACACTCTCTTTCAGCCTCTGTGAATCCCACACACAAGTGGCATATACACAGAGACACAGACAGACAGACAGAAAGATACACACACACACACACACACACACACACACACACAGACAGACATACAACTAAAACTAACAATAAATCTGCTTTATAGAAAGCCAGATCTCTTCTATGTACGTGTTATGGCTGTTAGTTTGGTGTTTTTATGGGACTCCTAACTGTGGGAGTGGGTGTGTCTGACTCTTTTGCCAGCTCTTGGGACCTTTTCCTTTTTGTTAGGTTGCTTTGTTCGGCTTCAGTGTGAGGGCTCTTGCCTTATTGTATTTTAATTTGTTGTNTTGATTGTTATCTCTTGGGGGAAGAGGAGATCTAGGGAGGAGGGGATGTGGGAGCAGTTCTGGGAGGAATAGAGGAAGAGGAAATTGTGGTCAGATGTATTGTATGAGAGAAGAATCTAATATATATATATAATAAAAGGCCAGATCTCAGTCCTGTAGAGATGAAGATAAGGGATCCTTGGGGTTCACTGGCCAGCCTATTTGATGAGTTCCTTTCTAGTGGCAAACTCTATCTCAAAAATGCAAGGAGGGATGGTGCCCAAAGAATGACATCCAAAGTTGTCCACTAACTTCCACATTCCAATGCACACATATGTACCTGTACACACATTTGATCACATGTAAGCAATCATGTACATATCTATCTATCTGTATATTATTCATACTTATATTATTAATGGTGAGTTAAGGTAATGCTAATTATTTACCTATTGCACAACAGTTGCTGGGACTTTCAATAGATAGCCTTAATTTTTGATGATCGCTCTCCAGATTGGGTATTTTTAAACTTCATTTTTACCTATGAGAAAACCGAAAGCCATAGAGGTTATATGATTTCCCCTGAGCCGTAGATCTATCTAATTGGTGGTTCTGGGATTCATCTCAGGTCTTCCTGGCTCCTGATNACATTGGCCTTTCCCTTAGCACCATCTCCCTCCTTCCCCACTGAATCAAGCCTTCTCAGGGGCCAGCCTGTTTACTCTGTCCAGCTCAGCCTCAGCTTTGAGAGCAAGAATGCTTCACACTTCTGCTGGAGAGGTGAGACTCCAAAATTCCCTGGTGCCTGGAATTACTTGGAAAATTGCACCAATATATGTCAGACAAGGATATACAGAGAAACCCGGTCTTGAAAAAATAAAACAAAGAATCAAAGAAAAACAAAAACAAAACACGGTGTATTATCGAGGCAGTCATCACCACAATGAATTCAGGGACAGAGCAGAGGATTAGGAAGCAAAACAGGGGTGAGGTTCAGCGTGCAAACTTCTGGCTCCGTGGTCTGCAGCAGGCCCCGCCCCCATGTCTGCATGTTGGCGATTTGTATGTGTGAAAAAGCTAGCACCACAGTTTTACAGTAGTGATCTTCTAATCTCCTGAGTATTCCTAACAGAAGTTGTAGCACAGTAAAACTGCAGTTGAATTTCAGCTTCTCCTCTTCTCTAAAGCCCCCCCCCCGTGATGTTCTGCTGATGCCCCCGATGCACTCACTGTGATAAGGCCTGGAAATGGCCTCTCTTCTCTCAGTGCACCAGCTTGGCCTCCTCCTCCAGCTTGCTGCTGTCCCAGAAGAAATCCTGCTAGCCAGGACTTCGGGTATCTTCCTGCTACACAGCTGCTGTTTTCACATCCAGTGAGCCCTATGAAAGCTTGAGTTTCACCCAAAATACTGTTAGTTGCATGGCAGTGGGGCAGCATTTAATTAATCCGGGTCACAGGTTCAGGGTGAGACTTTAATGCAGAAGAAACTCTTTAACTTTTCCCTGCTGAGGACCAGTCTCCAGACCAGCAACACAGAGAGTATAGCTGACTCTGAGGGATGGAAGCTTCGCCCACCCCCAGCACACACAGCATTCTCATCAGGAAAGCATTCACTGTCTGATTCCTGTGCACATGGAAGACCACAGCAACATCTTCACTAGAAATACCTGCTCCATAACGTGGGCAATGAAATAATAGCCTCCACACTTCTGCCTGCCGGGTGCTGCCCTTGTCTCTGTGGAGTAAATGACAAACTAAGCTGAAGGTCTTTGCCTTCGGACAGCTGCACCCTGTAGAAGGCAGAAAAGGACTTGGGTTGGAGNGGGCTAGATGTGGATGAGGNTGAGGTGATTTGCAGCCTCAAGTGTTAGACACTTCACAGGAAGTCCCTCTTTCTCACCTCATCCCTGTTTTGCTTCCTAATCCTCTGCTCTGTCCCTGAATTCATTGTGGTGATGACTGCCTCGATGATATACCGTGTTTTGTTTTTGTTTTTCTTTTGTTTTACTTTTTCAAGACCGGGTTTCTCCATATATCCTTGTCTGCCCTGGAACTTGCTCTGTAGACCAAGCTGGCCTTAAACTCAGAGATCTGTCTGCCTCTGCCTCCTGACTGCTGGGATTAAAGGCCTATGTCACTACCACCACCCTGTGTTTTTTTTTGGGGGGGGGTTAAAAACAACTTTTTAATTCAATCCATGGAATAACCATTAATTCACATATGGCATCAACTAAAAACAAATCTTATTTGCATTTTCAAATCTAGAACTGGGTTCTAACATTGAGATTGATTTCATTAGTTAATCAAATAGTCAGTCATATCATAATATTATGTGTTACCTGTCTTCAGATTTTGCAATAGTTTTCTGTGAAATTCAAAGAATATCTGAGTGAGAACATTTGCAATTTCGGTATTTCTTACCTTTATTAAACAGTGCTTAAACATGCTCTGATTTCAAAATGAATACGTACGATATGGGGTTTATTAAGCTGAAGGTATCCTTTTCAGTTTATGCACCCCACCTTTAGTTCAGCTGAATACATAAAACTTAACAACTCCCATAAGTTTAAAGGTCACTAAAAGACTTGATCTAAATACAGCAATTATTGTAGAGTATTAAATACTGTAAATATCGCTAATTATTGTGGAATAGTTTCACAAAGGAAGATTTATATCCCATTATGTGAGCAATGGTTCATTTAAAGACACAGTTTTCTGGGTCTGGAGAGATGGCTCAGTTATTAAGATGACTACCACCCTGTGTTTTTAAGCCTTAAAAAAGCAAATGAAAAGCTGAACAATGGTCCAATGTTAACAATATTTAACTCTACCCAATATGAGTAGTCAGTGTGTCTGCTTACTGAACCACTCATAAATGGGTCAAATCATCATTTTGTCCCTGTCTTCTGATTCATCACAGGTTTAAAAGGCAATCCTTCTAAGCTAGAACCTGCNATAAGTTCTATTGACCCACAATTCTCAATGCTTCAGCTAGTGTCTCTGTCCTATTTGCATGTTATATGCTATACTCAGATTTTACATGTTTACATGGGTTTTAGTAACACTAATTTGGAAAAAAATATTTTATTTTTATTATTTATTTTTCAGATTATAGATTAATTGCTACATTTCCCCCTTTCCATTACTACCTCCAAAGCTTCCCATATATTCCTCCCTGGACTCCTTCAAATTCATGACCTCTTTTTCCATCAATTATTATTGAATACATACATATNTATTTCTAAATATAATCTATTACGTTTGTATAATGTTACTTGTATGTATGTCTTCAGGACTGACAGCTTGACACTGGACAATCACTTGGTGTGCTTTTCCAGGGGAGGACCACCATTCCCATTCCCAGCTTTTGTCAGGTGCCAGTAGGTCTTTGTATAGGGTTAAGGCCTCATGGGCTTTGAAAAAATAGTTTAACTAAAAAACATAAATAAATAAAAAATAAAATTTAGGGCTTGTTATCTAGCTCACTTTGACAGAGTGTTTATTTAGTCTTATGTATGATTTCCAGCACCTCATGAACTGAGCATGAAGGCTCACTTTTAATCCCAGCACTTTGGCTTATAGAAGCAAAAGGATCAAGAGTTTAAATTCACAGTGAGCTATAGAGCAAATATGAGCCTAGTCGGGGCTATATGAGATTCTGTCTCACAAAACAAATATCTAAAAGGAANTTACAACTGTCTTGTTTCAGTACTGCAATACTAGTGTTAGAGAGACNAGGATCCCTGGGGCTTGCTGGACACACAGCATCACTGTGTTGATGAGCTCCAGGTTTACCAAGAGACCCTGTGTAAACAAATAATATGGACACCAACTGCGGAAGACATTGACAATGAACTCTGACCTCTATNTTCATGTGCATGCATACGAGCGCACATGCACACANAAGTGTGCACATGCACACACATATACACACATACACACACACACTCACAGGATATTTATAAACATATACACAAATTTAAAATCAATTTATGAAAAAAGTGCAAAATTGCCATGTAAGCAGTCCATAGGACTTAAACCAGTGCCTAGTATAGGAGTTGTCAATCTACACCTCCTCTGAAATCAGTTAGTTAGAACTTTCTATCATCTTGCTGATATTTCCTGTTCTGGATGTAGACTGTACAACAGTAGAAATTTGTGTCTGCTCGAGTAGCATGCCATCAAAGATAAGAATANGGTCTATGAAAAAGACATTTAGCAAATATTCCTTGAAAAATAAACAAACAAATGACTCAACCTTATTAGCCAAGTCTAAGATAGAAAATAATTCTGCTCTGGACATCTTTTTAGGGTCTTCTATAACGTCACAAGATTTGAGGTTGTTCCAATTTAGTTTTCCGGTTAATCATAAACCTTTCTTGAATCCACCAATACAAGGTCATTGTGACTGGTTAGGTGTCTAATGACAGCAATGATACATCTTATGAAGACAATATTCCCTATTGACACTGTGTCTATTATATTGTGTTGGACTTTGGTATTTCAGTCTTTAAGCTTGTATACGTTATTATGGTTTCATTATCATCTTCTGAAATTATTTCACAAAAATTTGTATTTCTGCTAGGGGACCAAAGTTAGCATGCACTAAATTGATCAGAGTGATTGCTTTTAGTGAAATAGGAAGACAAAATATGCTAAGAATGAATTAGAAGAATAAACATGTGAGTGTTCTTATCTTCTATAAAGTAGTTGATAATAGAGAGAAAGATTGGTTTCACATAGACTAAAGTAATGACCAGTTACAAAAATATGTTCAAGGGCTATGAAAAGCTAAGAGTTTATGAACACAAACTCGTCATCAGTCCTTATAATAAATATTAAAGGATGNCTGATTGGGCACAAAATATTAGATTTAGTTTTAGGAGAAATACAAAATAACAAAACCCACACTTTCCCACCTATAACCATACATGATCTTCCACTGGTTAGCAAGATAATTATATAAGAATAAGATAATCTACAAAGTGTGCATTTTTAGATGTTACTAAGATCCTATGCGGTAGATGTGCCATCTCCAGTTGACAGATGGAGAAAGAGGGAGAAAGCCGTATAAGAGCATGACTAGAATTTGGACACATTCTGTTTGCATGCTACAACACTGCCTCTGGTACAGGCTGAAATTGCACAGTTTTGTGCTTTTAAAGAATCCATTGGCAATTTCATCCATGCATGTGTTTTGATCAAATCTATCCCCACTGTCTTTCTTCCAACTCATGCACATCACCTTCACCATTTGCCCTCCAAATATCATGTACTAAGAAAACCAAAAATAAAAATAAAACAAAACACAAAAGCTTATTGAGGCCAAATAGTGCTATCCCAATGTGCTTAGGCATGAGGACATCTACTGGAGCATGAGTATCCTCTAGGGGATCTGCATCCCTAAGGAAACTGATTCTCCCTCTCTCAGCAGCCATCAATCTGTAAGAGCTCCTTAGCTAGAGGTGTGACTTTTTTGCCATCACTTNTTCCACAGAAGCTGAGATTTTGTCCAGGTGATCTTGTGTAAGTCTTATGCNTACAAACACTGTGAGTTCATGTGTACAACATCTGTTGCATCCATAAAACACTCTTCCTGTAGTCACCCACTGCCTCTGGTTTGTACAATCTTTCTGTGAAGATCTCTGAGCCCTGGGAGAAGAGAGAAGGTAGAGTGATACAAATGTCTGATTTAGGGCCGAACACTCTACAGTCTCTTGCTCTCTGAACACTAGTCAGTTGTGTCTCTCTTTGTTTGTTGTCACCTACTACAAAAAGAAGCTTCTCTGATGAAGAAATCTAATCTGCAAGTATAAAGACAAGTACTTAGTGTGCACTTTAGTATTAAGTTCATTTAGTGGAATAATAGTATTAGGTTCTCCCCAGGATCTAAGACCTTTCTACTCCTGAGTTCTTGTCCCAGTTAACAGTACCAGACATGGGTTTTATCTTGNGGAGCAGACTTAAATTCAATGAGAACGTTGTTGATTACTCCCATTGCAGTCATGCCACTATTGAACTACTGGCCACAAATTACTAGGAGTTGTTATTGTNGTTCTCAGCTGGGTAACACTGTTGACTATTTTTCTGCCTTGAAAGGCTATAATAACAATGTAAAGTATTCAATATTCTCTTAGCCAGTTATAAAGCTTTTGAGATGCTCTGCCTATGCATGTATTTTTTTCTATAGATGATTTNTATGACCAATAAGATTATGAATTTTTTTCCTCTAATTTACATGGTTTGTGCAGTGAGGCTGGATACATTTCTTAGTGTGGACACNCTGAACTACTGTAAATGGCAGGTGGGCAGCTGTATACTTCCAGCCTCAGAGGATGGAGTCAGGGGATCCACTGAGAAGCTGGCTAGCAGGATGACCTGTATCAGTAAGCTTTGGGTTTGAATGAGAGATCCTGCCTCAGTAAACAAGGTGGAAGAGTAATGGGGGATGATTCCTAGCATCAGTCTTGAGTCNGCAAATGTGCACACAGATACACACTACATACCTGTGTAGAATGGAAAAANAGAAAAAAATTATTGTATATGTGGTATGTTTGAATGCACATGTTTATTTATATGTGTGTAAGTATGTATGTATGTGTGTGAACACATGCATGCACACGCACACCTACAGGCCAGCAAACATCCTTAGATGTCATTCCTCTGGTTTGAGTTCTAAAACAGTGATTCCCATTGGTCTGTAGGTTGTCAAGTCAACCAGACTANAGGATTAGTGAGCCCCAGGAATCTGTCTGTCTCTTCCCTCCTAGTACTAGAATTACAAGCANGCACCTTTGTGCCCAGCTTTCTTTCTTTACATGGGTTCTGGGTATGTATGTATGACTGAATTTATGTCCTCATGCTTTCAAGGCAAGGACTTTACTGAGCCATCTCTCAAGCCTCTATTTATAATTCAAAAATTCTACAAGAAATATAAAGTACTTTTTTCTCTATTGGCATAAAATAAGTCCATGGATTTTTCAGAACATTTCTATAAGTCTTTGAAGTCTAATTACAGAGAATTCTAGCCATGCTTCCCTCTGCTCTCCCTTGGAATTCTGTGGGAAGCAGAGNCCCATGTTGGAAGGAACCTCCGTCTCCCTTTGCATANCCAGTCTGAAGACAAACGTTTGATCATGTTCAACTTACTGTGCCTTCTTCTTGTGTTACAGTCCTCAAAGNTCAACAGCTAACAGAATGCCATATTCAAATGGCATGAGGCTGCTNTGTGTGCTTTCCCCAGTTCTTAGAGTCTGGAATGATCGGATAAGTTATTACTACTATTACATTCCACCTTCATCTGCCAGAGGAAAGTGAAATCATTTCAGTCCACATCTTGACTGTAAGGCTGTTATCAAAGATCCATGGTCCAAATATACTCTGCACATGGATCTTTGAAATTNGTCTCAGNAATGAAACATCACCTTCAGAAAAATGGTATTCTGGTGCTAATGAGGCCTCGGGACTATTTGAAACAGGATTTGGAGACTCACTTCCAATTCTCCTTCACAAGTTTTCACCTTGTTTACTGAGGGCCTAGAGTAAATGCTCTCATTTAATAGGCCTGGTCTGTCTTTACTCCAGTTTCTTTTATAGAAAATGGGAATTGCCCCATCTGTGCTGGCTAGTTTTATGTCAACTTGACATAAGCTAGGGTCACTGGAGAGAAGGGAATCTCAGTTGAGAAAAGACCTCTATGAGATTGGTCTGTAGGCAGGTGTGTAGGGCAATTTCTTAANTAGCGATTGATGTGGGAGGGTCCAGCCCATTGTGGGTAGTGCCATCCCAGTCTGGTGGTCCTGGGTTCTATGAGAAAGCAGGCGGAGAAAGCCATGAGGAACAAGCCAGCAAGCAGCAGTCCTCCGTGGCCTCTGCATCAACTCTTGCCTCCAGGTTCCTGCTGTATTGGAGTTCCTGACCTGCTTTCCCTTGGTGATGAACTATGATGTGGAAGTGTAAGCCAAACAAACTCTTTCCTCCCCAAGTTGATTTGACCACAGTGTTTATCACAGCAATTGTAATCTTGACTANGATACCATCCATAATTGACATACATGTAATAATCATGTAGTGATAATGTTGAAAGTTTTAGGTGTCACAAGGTCCTGAAGAAAATGCACTCATTTTTTTCTCTACCACTCACTACCCACAGGGTGTGGTGAGCCTGTTTCTATATCCCTGAAGGTGATTCTTGGCTTCCCTTAAAGTGTTTGTGTAGAAATAAAACTGCTCAAGTTGAGCATCTCTTATCTGACAGTCTGAAATGTTCCAGGCTCCAAAACATTTTGAGTACTACCATAACAGGACTCCACATTTGAGCTGGGCAGATGGCTCATTCAGTAACATTCTTACATTACAAGTGTGAGGACCTAAGTTTGAGTCTTAGAACCATGTTTAAAACACACAAGCACAGAGATGCAAGCCCACAATCCCAGTGCCAAGGAGACAGCCAGGAGAACTCTTGGGGCTCCAAGCCAGCTAATCTAGCACAATCTGCCAATTCCAGGCCCAGATAAATAGTGATGAAGACAGTGTCGAACACTGACCTCTCCCTTCCATGTGCATGTACACACACACACACACACACACAGAGAGAGAGAGAGAGAGAGAGAGAGAGAGAGAGAGAAGGTAGACTCTCATATACTTAACCCATATGAGAGTCAAAATATAAACACTAACATATTAAGTGGAATTCCCTTCCAATTATCTATAAATACATGAATAGATTTCATGTTCAGACTCCATTCTCACACTCCAAATACCTCCTTTTGCATATTGAGTATTCAAAGATCCATAAAATTCCATAAATAGATACAAAGAAAAAATCCAAAACACTCCTATCTATTTATTTTTGATAAGGGATCCCATCCAGTTTAATGGTGCCAGCTTAGGTTGTGTGTGTTGGACAACATAGACCAAAAACACACTTGTTAATCATTGTGAATGTCATATCAATATTTTTTTTCTTTCCTAGTATCTTTTACCTTCTGTTAAAGGCTCNGAAAAAATTTGTGCTTATATTTATTATTAAAAAATTGATAAGAGAAAATAAGGGTTCCCATTCCGAGTCTATCAGCATTATCTGTGATTACTATTCACATTTGGTGTTTTTTCTTCTTCTGAATTTATTAATTCTACAGATGTTTTAAAAATGTAATCACAGATATTTATACATGTTTTAAGCTTTTTATCAGTAGTAACACATAAGCACTTACTCGGTCATTATTAATCTGTTAAGTATAAACAATTACATATATATTTCATATGTGTAAAAATAATTCTATTTTTCATTTGAAAACTATAGGGAGCAATTTTTTTTATAGTTATAGACAAGGTATGTAACTGAGTTAGTAGAGTCCTTATCTACCTTCCACAGAGCCCTGGGTTCCATCCTGAGCATCTCTAAAGCAGAGTACTGGGACATTCCTGTAATCCCAGACTTTAGGAAATAGATACAGGAGGATCATGAGTTCAAGGTCATCCTTGGTTACATAGCAAGTTTGAGGCCAGCCTACAATATGGAAGACCCTGTCTCAAAATGATAATTATTATAAGCATTTGTAATTCTGGAGGCCACAGATACCTGATGGTAACATTAAAGATGTTTTCCTCTGGTCTACTCATGCATAATTGTGAATCAGCTTCATTAAGTGCCACAGTGGTAAGACTTGTCATTTCTTCTTGAGGAAGAAAGAATACGCTGACCAATAAATACACAGGAATTTCTTGTCGCCTAGAAATTTCATCTTGTATAGATTGAAATGGTCCTTCTAACACATAGGCCAAACTTTCTATCACAATATCCTTCTTAGAAAACAAATAGAGGAAATGTAAATTGGACATGATAATCCTAAACTCCGAATCTGTCTCCCTGGGATTCCCTTGGGCTATCTATTCGTGGGAGCCACAACAATGCCACCCTCTGAACTGTTCTTCCATATAAGCCATGTTTTTCAGTGTTGAACTATAATATATTGCTTTAAAGCCATTTAAATAACAATTGAACTAAATATTGGTATTTAAAACAAGGCACCTATAAGCTATAACAATAAGGATGATCTCTGTGAAAGCCTATGAATCCCTTATGACCAGCCATAATNGCAGGGTGGACAATGTGGGTTATCAATGGAAGACACAGCCCATTCTCAAGCATGTATCAGTGTGAAGAATATAAACACAGTTTACATATGTTTCCTTTTAGGGTGGTATACTTAATTTATCTTAGCATTCAGTCTTAAATAGAGAACATCCCAGTATCTTTAAACTTCCTCAAAAAATTATTTCTTTCAAATTACCCAGCAAATATTGAGCTAAAAAATTGCTGTAGTTTTTTATGCTTTTGGAAAATTGTAATTATTGAAAAATAAAGCAAAAAGGAACATATTGAAAAGCATTCCAACAAAAGCAAAGGAGGGACTGAACAAAATTAAAATGTGAACACTTAAATATTCCCAATTTTAATTTCNNAAATCTCTGATTGAATGCTGGAATCTCTTGTCTCCTGGGAAGAATATTTTGATGCAGCTCCTATTTCCTAATTAGATAAATTCATATTCTGAATTGTAGGGGAATGAAATCAGTAAATCCTGTGATTTTGCATAATTCTAAATCTAATAAAACATGTAAGCAAATCATAGAGGCAATCTATTTGACAAGTCTTATTGTGTAAAAATATTAATCAAAGGGAGAGAGAGATTGTGAAAAGAGGCAAAAATAGTACAATAGAAAATAACATGGGCTTAAATGTTCGAAATATTACAATAATTCAAGACTGAGGATCCCCTTAGTTTTGTTTTTACTTTAAATTGGCCAGCAACCTTCATATCTTAGAAAACAATTTTGTTTTTATGCTTAATCAAGTGAACAACTTCAGATCACACCCAGCACAGAGATTATGAAGTTCACTTCTAAAGCTACAACATTTAAGANGCAGCAATGAGGCATGGCAGAACTAACACACTGATTGAAGTAATTAATAAGTAAGACAAATAGTTTATTTTATTTTGAACACTCAAATAATCTGTAGTTAGATCTTAAAAGAATTATTATTTCAGGACAATGAATAACTCAGGAGATACAGGCACTTGCTACCAAGCTTGATGACCGGAGTTCAATTCCTATAACATACAGTAAAAGAAAGAGAACCAACTCTTGTAAGTCATCCTTCGACCTCCACATATGGTGATGACACATGTGCAAGACCTCTCCTTCTGCACATAAACAAATAAATAAATATGTGTAATTTCATTTTTAGAAATTATTCTTTCAAAGTGCTGGCTAATTGTGGTAATCCAAATGTGTTGTTTTTCATATGCCCACTCGTAAAATGCAAGGTTCCCATCTAGTGGTACTATTTTGAGAAGGAGTAAAAAGTTTAGGAAGCAGGACCTTTCCAGAAAGCAGATCATTGAACATATGCCTTTGAGGGTCATGTTCAGTCCATGGTCCCTTCCTTCCCTCTGTTTCTTATCTGCCTTGAGATGAACAGCTTCCTGTACAAGTNCCTGTAAACCAGTATACCAGTATGTCCAACTTCAGCTAGGGCCCAAGGGAATGAAGTCAGGAAACCACTGACAGATATCTTTGAAACCCAAAGCTGCAATGTATAGTTCCTCCTTTCTTTTTGATCTTTTGAGCATTTTGATGATGGCTAAAGAAAGTTAATTAATTTAATTCAGTGTGTGTGTGTGTGTGTGTTTCACATATTCCTGTGAGTGGCTGTGTGTAAAGATGCATGAAAGTGTGGATGCATGTGTGTACAGGCCAGAAGTCATTGTAGAACATCTTTATCAGTCAATATCCATTTTAATTTTGAGACCAGGTTCCCAATGAACATGCATTGCTGACTCTACTAGACTTGCTAGCCAGAGAGCCCCAGGGATCCTTCTTTCTCTGACTCCCCAGCACTGAAATCGAAGATGCATGCAGCAGTACTCAGCTTCTAACTTGAGCCCTCTAGATCAAACTCAGGTTGTCATGCTTACATGTCAAGCCCTTCCCCAACTAAGCCATTTCTCCAGCTCCCTCTGAGAAATAATTGTGTTATTAAAATTGATTTCATTACTCTTTAAAAACTCATCATTAAAATAAAGTCAATATCTCACTTAAGAAGTAAACATTTTGTGGAACTATCAGCTGTGCTAGCCATTTCTGTAATCTCAATAATCAGGAAGGTGAGGCAGGGGAATCACATGTTTTAGGCCAACATAGGTCTTATGTTCTTATTTCTTATGCCTAGAAATAACCACCCTGTGTTGTATAAGAAGGCCATTCATTTTCTCCCATCCCACACTCCATGCTCAGCATGTAGAGTGTTGCTCACTTCTTGAACTATACTTGCTGCTAAATGTGTCCCTGTCTGTATNCTATCCTTATATCTTGCTATCTATGGCTGATCCAAAGAGAGGAACTTCAAAATCTTATATTTAAAAAAAATTACACTGAAGTCATTTGAAAGGTACTTTCTGAATATATTGCAGAATAATAGTAATAAAAAAATCTAATGCATAATTTAGAAAAAATTAATAGGCTTTAAATAACTGAAAGAATAAGAGCAATAGGCTTTGTAGGAAGATAATGTTCAGCAAATTATCTGAAGGGTACCTGGNAAAATTATTGGAGAATAATTCTATTTTTTGTTCAGTCAATTATATTTTAAAGCTAAGGCAGATCTTGGATCTTTGCCATGTCTGAGACTTTGTGCATAATGGTGTAGTTCTCAAGGTAAAGAGGACATAGATGCCTTTACAAGAGTCTTTTGGTGATAACCAATACCTACA